>JADRCD010041096.1:604-19524 GCA_019843815.1 Montemys delectorum | reverse complement strand
CCAGATGGGTTTAGTGCAGAGTTTTATCAGACCTTCAAAGAAGACCTAATAGCAATACTCCTCAAAGTATTCCACAAAATAGAAACAGAAGATACTCTAAAGGGAACTTCTAATTTAGCTTATTTTATTAACTTATGGAACAATACTTTAGGAAGCCTGTGGTTATTTTGAAAATAAGACATTTAAAACAGGAAAAAAAGAAAGAAAAGGAAAAAAATCATTAATGGAATGTAAAGAAATTCTCCCTATTCACATTGGTATGTCAATCAGTGTTACCATCATTCATTCCTCTATGGTTTCTGCTTCAAGTTTCTGCTTGAGTTCCTTTCCTGAGTTATGTCAATGATGAAGCAAAACTTTAAGCCAAATAAATTCTTTTTCCCCTAAGTTGTATTTGTTCAGTGTGTTTCACTGCACTGACAAATAGAAACTGAAACAAGCAACAATTGAGTGGTATTGAAAACTGTGTTCTTGAAAGTAGAAAGCTATACAAATAACATGATATTGCAATAATACTAGGCTGTATAGCAGTCTGCCAAGCTTTGATCTCTTAGTTCTATATTCTTCACAAACCCAGGATGATTTCAAATGCCCTTATGAATTATGCAAGATTACATAATAAAAACATAAAAATAAAGCTTAAAACAAGAAAATATGTGAGAATAATAAAGCAGTACTGGAGTATTATGCTGATTAATATCTAGGATTTGTATGTTCTTAGCTCTTTTTTCTGTTTGTTTATTTGTTTTGATACAGTATTTTTCTGGGTAGCCTTGGCTGTTCTAGAAGTCACTCTGGCCTGGAACTCAGAGATCCACCTGCCTGTGCCTCCAGAGTGCTGGGATTAAAGGCACTGCCTGACCAATTTAGCTCTTTCATAATCCAGTATTCTAATAGTTTTTATTTTAATCTTCTGGCCTGAAATTTTATGAGATATTTCCATCTGACCAGAAGACATAAAGACAAAGAACAACAGAACTCTGATGAGTTTGTTGCTGTGTATAAGTGAATGAGGATAAGACTTAGCTTAGCTATTCATAGAAAAGGCCTCAAAATGATCTAAAGATATAGCAGCCAATCTTACTTTAAAGGGGTCAATAAATGGCCAACTCTTTTTTGGCACTAATTCTCTAAGAAATATCACTTTGCTTCTTTTCAATGTTATTTATAAATTCCATAAGTTAGTTTGAAAATCCAAAATCAATACATCATTCCCTCAATTATTCAGAAGAAACAGATACATGCCAAAATGGAATGACATGCCAGTGTGTGTTATTCTGATTGGCATCCACTTATGTAGATTATATTATTTATCTGAGATTTCCTCTTAGGACTGCTTTCATTGTGTCCCATAAGTTTGGGTATGTTGTGACTTCATTTTCATTAAACACTAGAAAGTCTTTAATTACTTTCTTTATTTCTTCCTTGACCAAGTTGTCATTGAGTAGAGTGTTGTTGAGCTTCCACATATGTGTGGGCATTCTATTGTTTATGCTGGTATTGAGGAGCAGCCTTAGTCTATGGTGATCCGATAGGATGCAAGGAATTATTTCAATCTTCTTGTATCTGTGGAGGCCTGATCTATGACTAATTATATGGTCAATTTTGGAGAAGGTACCATGAGGTGCTAAGAAGAAGGTGTATCCGTTTGTTTGAGGATAAAAAATTCTATCTATCTATCTATCTATCTATCTATCTATCTATCTATCTATGTATCTATCTATCTATCTATGTATCTATGTATGTATGTATGTATGTACCTATGTATGTATGTATGTATGTATGTATGTATGTATGTATGTATATATCTGTTAAATCCATCTGTTTCATAACTTCTGTTAGTCTCACTGTGTCTTTCCTTAGTTTTGGTTTCCATGATCTGTACATTGCAGAGAGTGGAGTGTTTACATCTCCCATTACTATTGTGTGCAGTGTAAACTTTCTTTTATGAATGTAGATGCCCTTGCATTTGGAGCATAGAGGTTCAGAATTTAGAATTCCTCTTGGTAGATCGTACCTTTGATGAATATGAAGTTTCCCACCTTATCTTTTTTGATCACTTTAGGGTGAAAGTCGATTTTATTCAATATTAGAATGGCTACTCCAGCTTTTTTATTGGGACCATTGGCTTGGAGAATTGTTTTCCAGCCTTTTATTCTGAGGTAGTGTCTGTCTTTGTCACTGAGGTGGGTTTCCTGTATATAACAAAATGTTGGGTCCTGTTTACATACCCAGTCTGATAGTCTATGTCTTTTTATTAGGGAATTGAGTCCATTGATATTAATAGATAATAAAGAAAGGTAATTGCTGCTTCCTGTTATTTTTGTTGTTAGAGTTGGAAATATGTTCATGTGGCTATCTTGTTTTAATTTTGTTGGAAAATTATTTTTTTGCTTTTTCTAGGATGTAGTTTCCCTCCTTGTGTTGAAGTTTTCTATTTATTACCCTTTGAAGGGCTAGATTTGTGGAAAGATATTGTGTAAATTTGGTTTTGTTATGAAATACTTTGGTTTCTCCATCTATGGTAATTGAGAGTTTTGCTGGGTATAGTAGTCTAGGCTGGCATTTGTGTTCTCTTAAGGTCTGTATGACATCAACCCAGGATCTTCTGGCTTTCATAGCCTCTGGCAAGAAGTCTGGTGTAATCCTGATAGGTCTTTCTTTATATGTTACTTGACTTTCTTCCCTTACTGCCTTTAGTATTCTTTCTTTATTTTGTACATTTGTTGTTTTGACTATTATGTGGAGGGAGGAATTTCTTTTCTGGTCCAGTCTACTTGGAGTTCTATAGGCTTCTTGTATGATCTCGGGCATCTAAAGATTAGGTTAGGGAAGTTTTCTTCTATAATTTTGTTGAAGATATTTACTGGCCCTTTAAGTTGGAGGTCATCACTCTCTTCTATACCCATTATCCTTAGGTTTGGTCTTCTTATTGTGTGTCCAGGATTTCCTGGATATTTTGGGTTAGGAGCTTTTTTGCATTTTGTGTTTTCTTTGGCTATTGTGTCAATGTTTTCTATGGTATCTTCTGCACCTGAGATTCTCTCTCTATCTCTTGTATTCTGTTGGTGATGCTTGCATCTATGATTCCTGACTTCTTTCCTAGGATTTCTATCTCCAGAGTTGTCTCTCTTTCTGATTTCTTACCTGTTTCTACTTCCATTTTTAGGTCCTGGATGGTTTTGTCCATTTTCTTCACCTTTTTGGTTATGTTCTCCTGTACTTCTTTAAGGGATTTTTGTGTTTCCTCTTTAAGGGCTTGAACTTGAACTTGATTCTCCTGTGTTCTCCTGTATTTCTTTAATTCCTCTATTACCATCATGAGATGGGATTCTAGATCCAAATCTTGCTTTTCTGATGTTTTGTGATATCCAGGACTTGCTATGGTGGGAGAACTAGGTTCTGATAAAGTCATGTAGTCTTGGTTAATGTTAGTAAGATTCTTGCCTTTGCCTTTTGCCATCTGTTAATCTCTGGTGTTAGATGTTCTTGCTGTCTATGGCTGGAGCTTGTTCCTTCTCCTATGCATCTGTAAGCCTATGTTAGTACTTCTGAGAGATCAGCTCTCCTCAGGTAAGATACTGTGTGCAGTGGGCTGTGGATCAGTTGTCCCTCCTGAGTCCTGGGGTCAGAACAAACCCTGGAGACAAGCTCTCCACTTGCAGGGAAGGGGCAGAGAGGGCTATGGATCTGTAGTACCTCTTCCTAGGTGAAGAGGGAGGTAGAAAGGATCCTGCACAGGCTGCCCTGCTGCTTCTGAGGACTGTGCCTCCTGGCTGGTCCTGCCTTAGAAAGTCCCAGGAGAGAAAATGGAGATCTCACCTGAGTCTCCGGGTTGGAGCACTCCCTGAAGGCAAGGTCTCTGCTTGCTGGGAAGGGGCAGAGAGGGCTGTGGATCTGCAGAACCTCCTCCTAGGTGAAGAGGGAGGTAGAAAGGCTACTTTTTTTAAAAAAAAATGGAAAAATCAATAGCGGATCTGATCTCTGGAAAAATTATTCTAAGTGAAAAGCTACAATTTCTCTATACTTCTATATATACAGATGTATACATAAATATATAAATTGACAAGAAAATTATTTCAAAAAAGAGTATAAAAGTTCCATGCATCAGAGAATGGAATTCTCATGTTCTTTATTTTCCCTACAGTAATAAAATCAATCTTTCTATTTCTAGTATTTTAAGCATTCATACTTTGTTAATGTGTGTGAATTATTCCCATAGATATATTTTTATAACATAACAATGAGAGTTGGATAAGTTGAGAACACAGACTTTCTTCCAGAGGGGGCAACTCACAAGCACTCATAACTTCAGCTCCATTGACTTCTGATACCTCTGGCTTCTGCTTATACCTGTACTCATGTGCATACACCCAGATAATACAACTATAACACATTCACACTCTCACACATAATTTAAAATGATTAAAAAAATATTTAAACAGACCTTGAAAAGTACTCATATCAAAATTTAATGGCAGTTAGTTACAAAGCTCAGTGTCAAGAGGATATTACACCATATATTTCTATACTAGAAAGGGAAAAGTAAAAGAAGACAGTAGATGGAAATGGCATGAATGAAGAAGATGAGTGAATACGAAGTTCCAGACTCTCAGTACTCAGTATAAACATTAAGAAATTAAAACAGAAGTTGGAACAAGTTATATGGCCTACCAAACAACTTAGGGAAACCCACCTGAAGCAAACAGGTAACTAAAATCAAGAAAGCAGCATTTGTTATGTAAGCTGCATTATAGATTCACATTTGCTTGAGGTCAAAATTTAAGAGGCCATGAATAACATAGAAATCTAAAGTTCTGAGAAGAAACTTTGTGATCTTCTTAAAAATATTCAGTCCTTGAAGAATAGCTATATGTACAGAAAAAAAAATTTAGAGTGCTACTAAGAATCTTACTAGTCCCAAGAAGCAGCACTGGGCATACTCTTTTGGGAAGAAAGTATAACATCTTGCAAACCTCTTGCTGAACCCTTATTTATGGTTTTATGATCAGTGCCTACTCTTCTCACCTAGGCTCTGTGTCTGCCTGCTATAAGCCACAACTCAAACACATAAGGTATCAACTTGGTGGGCCAGCTGACACTCGAGGCTCGAGAGGTGTGATATCAGTGCATATTTGTGTTGCACATACTCTCTCAGATTCTGCACAGGTCTACTTCCCACATTTAACCCTAGGTATGCTATGTGTCTGTACACAATTTCCTATTGGTTATCCCTGTCACTGTATGAGCACTTCAAATGCAGGTTCTAATGGACAGTGAATGTGCCCACACTATAGGCACCAATGATATTACCACCCAGTATTATTTCATGTACCTTAGAATGTGCTTCAGATCTTTGCTCTATAATCACTTCTACATTTCATTGATCAGATGCAATTACTATCATTTTAAAGGAAGGATCTACAAACCACACCCAGTAGCAAATGCCATGCCTTCAACAAGAAATTCCCAACTAATAGAAAAGTGAATCAGGAAGAACTTAATTGCTGTTGTCACATAAGACCCTGTTGATTTGTGCCACCAAAGAAATTAACTAGTATGACTACTTTGTGTCTTTTCAATTTTTGTCAACACCAATGGCTCAAGGATATTTTAAAACATGTATAGGATACCTTTTCCTTCAGTCTCTGCTCCACACTTTGTCTTTGTTTCCCCTCCCATGGGTATTTTGTTCCCCCTTCTAACAAGGACCAAAGTATCCAAACTTTGGTCTTCCTTCTTACTGAGTTTCATGTGGTCTATGAATTGTATCTTAAGTATTCCGAGTTTCTGGGCTAATATCCACTTATCAGTGAGTGTATACCATGTGTGTTCTTCTGTGATTGGGTTACCTCACCCAGGATAATATTTTCTAGTTCCATGCATTTGCCTAAGAGTTTCATGTAGTCATTGTTTTTAATAGCTCCATTGTGTAAATGTACCATATTTTCTGTATCCAGTCCTTTGTTGAGGGACATCTGGGTTCTTTCCAGCTTCTGTCTATTATAAATAAGGCTGCTATGAACATAGTGGAACATGTGTCCTTATTACATGTTGGAGCATCTTCTGGGTATGCCCAGAAGTGATAGAGCTGAGTTCACAGGTAGTACTATGTTCAATTTTCTGAACAACTGCCAGAATGATTTCCAGAGTGGTTGTACTAGTTTGCAGTCCCACCAGCAATGGAGAAGTGTTCTTCTTTCTCCACATCCTTCTCAGCATCTGCTGTAACTTATGTTTTTGATCTTAGCCATTCTGAGTGGTTTGAGGTGGAATCTCAGGGTTGTTTTGCAGTTCCTTGATGACTGGGGATGTTGAACATTTCTTTAGGTGCTTCTCAGCCATTTGTTATTCCTCAGTTGAGAATTCTTTGTTTAGCTCTGTACTCCATTTTTAATAGGTTTATTTGATTCTCTGCTGTCCAACTTCTTGAGTTCTTTGTATATATATTGGTTATTAGCCCTCTATTGGAGACTGAAGGAAAGGCCATCCAGAGACTGCCCCACCCATCCATCCCATATACAGCTACCAAACCTAGACACTATTTTGGATGTCAAAAGTGCTTGCTGACAGGAGCCTGATATAGCTGTCTCCTGAAAGGCTCTTCCAATGCCTGACAAATACTGAGGCAGATGTTCTCAGCCAACCAGTGGACTGAGCACAGGGTCCCCAATGGAGGAATTAGAGAAAGGACCCAGGGAACTGAAGGAGTTTGCAGCCCCATAGGAGGAACACCAATATGAACCAAATAGTACCCCCAGAGTTCCCAGAGAATTAACCACCATCCAAAGAATATGCATAGAAGGACCCATGGTTCCAGCCGCATATGTAGCAGTGGCTGGCCTTGTTGGACATCAATGGGAGGAGAGGCCATTGATTCTATAGAAGCTTGATGTACCAGTATAGGGGTATGACAGGACAGGGAAGAGTGAGTGGATATGTTGGTGAGTAGGTGAAGGGGGGATAGAATAGGGGGGTTTCGGAGAGGAAATGAGGAAAGTGGATAATATTCAAAATGTAAATAAAGAAAATATCTAATAAAATGGTAAAAAAAACCCATATATATGATTAAGAAATCAAGTCACATCATAAGACTCAAACTATTAACAACAACATAGTAAAACAGTTTATAATAACCTACCACCAATAAAACAATTTACAAAATGGCAGTAGTGAATTTCTGACTCTGATTAGCTAAGATAATATGTTTTTAATTTCCCAATGGGGACATCCATTGCCTAAGTTTGTTTGGTGGTATATGCCTTCCATCTCAATGTTTACAATGGAGAGAGAAGAGGCTAGACTGAGCTGAAATATGAGTCATAGACTGTCTCAGGCTATATACTGTAGTCTTCTATAAGGAAAGATAAAACAACCAGAAAGAACATTGGGAAAAAATTAAGACATAGGGAAACAAAATAAATAAAATAAATGCCATCCTATTATGCGCCATCTATGAAAAGAGTCAGTTCTTTGCCTCCAAGGAAACTTGTGAATTAAGGAATAAAAATTATTTTCTATGTGAATGTAAAAAAAAATCAAGAGTATATTTATTTCAGACAATATCAATATTATGTAAAGAAACAAAGTAGTGAAAAGTCATTATGAAGAAGAGACAGAGACCAATTCGTAAAGAATATAAACCAATCATGTGTATACAACATTGGGATACTTAAATATAATAAAAAGCATACTAATAGATTTTCAGAAAGACATGCTTTCATAATCTTATAATAATTTTATAATAATTGAAATAATATCATATATGGGACTGTGAAAGGCAGACTGTTTTTGGTCAAGCTTGGTTTAAACTCCTGGGACCCAGCAGATTAATCTGCAAGGGACAAAAGAAAGTTTGCCACACACTCCCAGACACTAGGATCCTGACAAGAGGCCCCAGCTCCATAATTCTGTGACCTTCAGTCATGTAGGCTGTCCAGACTTCACCCCCACAGTTACCTAGCAACAGTCAGGTATGCTCCTCTGCACAGTTACCAGGCAACAGCCAGGTAGACCTAGTCCACTATAAAAGGAACTGCTTGCCCCCTCCTTGCTTTCTTACTCTCTTGCCTCTCTCTCTTGCACTCTTGCTCCCTCTCCCTCTGCCTTCCTTTTCCCCCTCTCTCTATGTGGCCATGGCCAGCCTCTACTTCCCTACTTTCTCCCTCTCTCTGCCTTTCTACAATAAATGCCTTAAAACTATGGACTGCCTCTTCTCATCGGGATCCGCCATGCTGGAGCAATGAAGCAGGTCTTCCCCTAACAAGACACATGTCTAACCTCCTGTATGAGGCCTCCATGTACTACCAGCCATGGTTTCTATCAAGCCAGTGACCTGCTGACCAAGGTAAGGACTCTTGTGGTAACCAGCCAGAGCTCTCTCCTCCTGCCCTTTTCTATTTGGCCCTGGGCCAGGACAAGCACTGTGGGCCCCCTACTCTGTTCTCAGCTCTTCTGTAGCATTCAGTGGCATCTGTGGTGCCCAAGAGCTAGAACCTGCTGTCCCTGGTCTCCATGAAGGCCCAGTACCCTGAGCCAACTCCTGCAGGTCCACAGGGACCCCAGACTGGACCTTCCCCACCCCTGGAGTCTGTGGGATCCACTGCACAGTGAAGTTACCCCAGTCTTTTTCCATGAGTGGCCCTAGCCCTGTGAAAGTCTAGATGTGGGACCCCACTTTTAACTCACAATCATATATTCTCTTTTAATCAAATGGTATAAAATTAGATAGTAATAGTAGAAAGAAATTGTAAGATCTGAATATGTAAAAGTTACACAATGTCTTTAATATCACTCAGCAGGTTAAAGAAAATTAAACAGAGGTATTATAAAATATCTAAAGATAAACAAGAGTAGAAACAATGCATCAAAACTTATGGGATGCAGTAGAAGGAACATTCTAAAGCAAGTTTAGAGCAGGAAATGCACAAATCTGGAAAGAAGGTATTTCCTAAATAACCTATATCTAAGCTCAAGGAAGAGGAAAGATAAGCCAAAAGCTAGCAGAAGAAAGGAGTGGTAAGGAACAGAGAAGAAATAAGTGAAACTGGCTCTAAGAAAATAACAGGAAAGTTTAGTAATTTGAATGAAATTAAAAAAAAAACTTTACCTAGATTATATGTGAAAAAAGATAAAAAACATTTCAGAGACAAATATGGTTTTATTCAAACTTGTATCATGCCTGGTATGGTGCACGTGCCTTTAATCTGAGTACTTGGGATACAGAGCCAGGAGGGATGCAGTACCAGAGTTGGACAAGCTTTGGAGCTAATATCCACTTGTCAGTGTGTGCATACCATGTGTGTTCTTTTGAGATTGGGTTACATTACTCAGGATGATATAATCTAGTTCCATTCATTTCCTAAGAATTTCATAAATTCATTGTTTTTAATAGCTGAGTAGTATTCCATTATGTAAATGTACCACATTTTCTGTATCCATTCCTATGTTGAAGGACATCTGGTTTCTTTCCAGCTTCTGGCTATTATAAATAAGGCTGCTATGAACACAGTGGAGCCTGTGTCCTTATTATATGTTGGAGCATCTTCTGGATATATGCTCAGGAGTGGTTTAGCTGGGTCCTCAGGTAGTACTATGTCCAATTTCCTGAGGAACCACCAAACTGGTATCCAGAGTGATTGTACCAGCTTGCCATCCCACCAGCAATGAAGGAGTGTTCCTCTTTCTCCACAACCTCTTCAGCATCTGCTGTCACCAGATTTTTTGATCTTAGCCATTCTGAGTAGTGTGAGGTTGAATCTCAGGGTTGTTTTGATTTGCATTTCCCTGATGCCTAAGGATGTTGACATTTTTTAGGTGTTTCTCAGCCATTCTGTACTCCTCAGTTGAAAATTCTTTGTTTAGCTCTGCAACCCATTGTTTAATAGGGTTATTTGGTTGTCTGGATTCTTGAGTTCTTTGTATATATTGCGTATTAGCCCTCTATCAGATGTAGGATTGTGAAAGATCTGCACGAGAAGAACTTCAAGTCTCTGAAGAAAGAAATCGAAGAAGATCTCAGAAGATGGAAAGATCTCCCATGCTCATGGATTGGCAGGATTAATATAGTAGAAGTAGTCATCTTGCTGAAAGCAATCTAGAGATTCATTGCAGTCCTATCAAATTTCTACCTGAATTCTTCACAGAGTTGGAAAGAGCAATTTTCAAATTCATCTGGAATAACAAAAAACCTAGGATAGTGAAAACTATTCTCAACAATGAAAGAGCTTCTGTTGGGCAGGGCTGTGGTGGCGCACGCCTTTAATCACAGCACTTGAGAGGCAGAGGCAGAGACAGGCGGGTTTCTGAGTTGGAGACCAGCCTGGTCTACGGAGTGAGTTCCTAGACAGCCAGGGCTACACAGAGAAACCCTGTCTCAGGGAAAAAAAAAAAAAGAGCTTCTCTTGGAATCACCATCCCTGACCTTAAGCTGCACTGCAGAGTAATTGTGATAAAAACTGCATGGTATTGGTATAGTGACAGGCAGGTAGATCAATGGAATAGAATTGAAGACCCAGAAATGAACCCACACACCTATGGACACTTGATCTTTGATAAAGGAGCTAAACCTATCCAGTGGAAAAAAGACAGCATTTTCAACAAATGGTGCTGGCATTTCTTATCTTAATTGAAAATAGAGTTCTATTTATACAATAACTTCTGACTATGATTTTTCTTCCCCCCAACTCCTCTAAAATTATTCCCGTATTCCCATTAACCCAAATTTATACTCCTTCTTACTCTCTCTGTGTTTCACTAAAAATTCAAACAGGCATTTAAAAGAAAAAAATTTAAAATAAAATCAAACAAGCTTTAATGGGACAAAACAAACAAGGGAACAGAATAAAAAGAGCAACAGAAGAAAACAAAACAGACATATAGATACACACACAGACACACACACACACACACACACACATGAGAGAGAGACAGAGAGAAACACACAGAGATATCTCCTAGAGACACAAAATCAGATACCATAATATATAAGAAAAAGTCCTATAAGATTTTTTAAAAATCACATCCAAACTAAAACTACATTTCCTGTTGTCCATCTACTGCTAGGGCAGTGAAAACCTACTGAAGTATCTAATTTTTCTTCTGTGAGAAGTCAATTGGCAGTAGCCTCTGGGTTAGGGATAGGGACTTGTTTCAATTTCCCCTCTCAGTGCTGGGGCTCTATCTGCACTAGACCTCTGAAGATCTTATGTATCCTGCCCAATCTCTTTGAGTTCTTTGGTGTGTTGTGTTTTCTATATCTAGAAGACTTGTTTCCTTGCTGTCTTCCATCATTATTGACTCCAACATTCTTTCTGCCTCCTCTTCTGTGGGGTTTCCTGAGCCCTGAAGGAGAGAATTGATGGAGATATCCTATTTAAGACTGAATATACCAAGGTTTCACACTTGCTACACTTTGTCCGGCTATGGGTCTCTGTATTTGTTCCCATCTAATGCAGGAGGACACTACATTGATGATGACTGAGCCAGATACCAATCTATAACTATAGAAGTATTTGCTTGGGAATTATTTTATTGCTATGTTTCTTTAGCAGAACAGTAATATTTGATTTTCCCTAAGTCATGTTTTATCTAGGCTCAGATTCTAGGCCATGCAAGCAGTGACAGACATAGATTTCACCTCATGGAGTAGGGCTTACGTCTAATCATATTGGTTGGTTACACTCGCAAATTTTGTGCCAATGTTAGATCAGAAAGTCATCATGGTAGATCAAAAGTTTTATAGCTGGGTTGGTGTTTATCGTATTACTCTGGTAGCATGCATCCTGTTTTCCTGAAACATGTACATTTGTCAGTAAATATGAAGACTCTTGGCAGGTACCAGCTTCATGTTTCTAGATATATAAGCATTGTCTTCAGCAATAGGGCCTTACCATCGCTTTATGGAGATAAACTAACATCCATGGTAATTACCTAGGTGGTTTGGGGGTTTCCATTGGATCACTTTCACAAAAACTCATGTACTCCATTTTTGACCTCAGAGGTTTTATTCAGTAGTCAGGGATGTCTAGATGAGGCTTTGTCTCCCTTCTTATTTTGTGATTCTATTTATATTTCTCACATATATTTTTATATTTATATTTTAAGAAGGATTCCATATGACCCCCCCCAATGGCCTTTAACTTTACCTATCCCTCCTTATATTCCTTCTCTTACTCATTCTTCCTTCCACGTATCCATTTGACCTTCCCTTCTGTTCCATCCCATACCCCTACATCCATCCATAATTGTCAATTCTATTTTCCATTTCTATGGAGATCCTTTTCTCCTCCTAGTTCCTAAATCTATACCTAAAATTTGTAGTTATATGGATTGTAGTCTGCTTATTGAAACCATAGGATCTAATAACTTCATGTAAGTAAATGCATCCATATTACTTTTGGGGGGTTCCTGGTTACCTCATTCAGAATGACTGTTTTCAGTCCTATACATTTAAATATGAATTTCACAATTTCTTGTTTTAAGAACTGAATAATACTTTACTTGGTAAATGTAGCATATGTTTTATCTATTCATTTATTGATGTAAATACTGAATGTTTCCAATTTCTGTCCATTATGAATAGAGCAGCTATTAACATGGTTGTTCAATTGCCTCTGTAGTCAGATTTAATGTATTTGGCCTTACAACAAGGTCTTTGATACATTTGAAGTTTACTTTTTTACAGAATGGATCTATTTGCATTCTTCTACATGAAGCCATCCAGTTTGACCAGCACCATTTTTCAGAATGTGATGTTTGTTGGTTTTATATCCAGTGTGTATTTCTGACTTCTTTATCAAAATCCAGGTATCCATTGATGAGTGTGAGTTTATGCCTGGATCTTCAATTCAATTCCATTGATTTATGTGTCTGGTTTTTTGCTAATACCTTGCTTTTTTTATTACTATAGATCTTTAGTAAAACTCAAGATTGTAGATGGTAATACCTCCTACAGGAAGAAAAAAAAAAACCTTTATAAACTCTTTCTGAAATTTACTGGAAGAGAATGTGTCCTAGCTTAATTCATATACTTGGTATCACCCTGTAATAGAAACAGGCATGAATATTATAACAAAGTCAAACTGCAAGGTGATAGTCCTGACACTTAGAGATGAGAAAATTTTCAGTTTTCTACTAGCAAACCACATTCAGCAGTGCATTCTAAGTGCCATTTACTCTGTTTTCAACTGTCATGATTCTTTTTTGTATTAAACAATGCTTAAAACTCAATGTAAACTGGATAGCTTAATTATCAGTCAAGTTGAAGGTGATGTAAGCCAGTACAAAAACCAGTATTATTTTGTAACATTACCAACAAAGTATCTTAAGAAGGAAGGATGGACACAGTGTCATAATCCCTATAAAATATTCTTCAAAGCATTCCACATATCCATTGCAATCTCTTATTAAATTTCAATGTCATTTTCCCATTTTAAAAAATTTTTATTGGATATTTTATTTATTTACATTTCAAATGTAAATAAATGCTTTCCTGGTCCCCTCTGAAGCTTTCTATCTCATCCTCCCTCCCCTGCTTCTATGAGGGTGCTCCCCGGCCCACTCACCCACTCCCATTTCCCATCCTCTAATTCCCCTACAATGGGGCATCGAGGGGCCTCTCCTCCCACTGATGACTGACAAGGCCATCTCTGCTACATATGCGCTGGTGCCATGGGTCTCTCCCTGTGTACAACTTGGTTGGTGGTTTCGTCCCTGGGAGATCTGGGGGATCTGGTAGGTTGATATTATTGTTCTTCCTCTGGGGTTGCAAACCCCTTCAGCTCCTTCAGTCCTTTCTCTAACTCCTACATTGGGGACCCCATTGGGGACACCATGCTCAGTCCAGTGGATGGCTGAGAGTATCCACCTCTGTATTGGTCAGGCTCTGGCAAAGCCTCTCAGGAGACAGCTGTATCAGGCTCCTGTCAGCATGCACTTCTTGGCATTAGCAATAGTGTCTGGGTTTGGTGACTGTATATGGGATGGACCTGAGGACCCAGCCATACCACTCCTAGGCATATACCCAAAAGATTCTCCAAAATATAAGGAGGACACATGTTCCACTATGTTCATAGCAGCATTATATATAATAGTCATAAGCTAGAAAGAACCCAGATGTCCTTCAACAGAGGAATGGATACAGAAAACCTGGAACATTTACACAATAGAGTACTATTCAGCTATCAAAAACAATGAATTTATGAAATTCTTAGGCAAATGCATGGAACTAGAAAATATCATCCTGAGTGAGGTAACCCAATTACAAAAGAACACATATGGTATGTACTCACTGATAAGTGGATATTAGCCCAGAAGCTCAGAATACACAAGATACAATTCATAGACCATATGAAGCTCAAGAAAAGGGAAGACTAAAGTGTGGGTGCTTCAGTCTTTCTTAGAAAGGGGAACAAAATACCCAGGGGAGGAGATACAGAGACAAATTGTGGAGCAGAGACTGAAGGAAATGCCATGCAATATCATTTTTCAAAGCAAACAAACAAAAAAATTCTAAGGATGAAATATCCTAAAACTTACCTGGAGTCACACAAGACCCAAAATTGTAAAAAACAATAAAGCTAAAGGTTGTACTTCATCTCATTTCAAAATCTTCTTAATAGCTATAGATAGACATCTAAGCATAATCATATTTATAAAACATAAAAATCATAAACATATATTACTAAGACAGATTTTATCAATAAGTAATTACACACATTTATAGTCAAAAAATATTTGAAATGGATGCCAAGAACATACAATAGAGAAATGCTTCTTGGAAAACAGATACTTGGAGACATAAGAATTAAACTATATTTAAATCTCACACCATATTCAGAAATCAACTAGAATCATTTGGATTTAAGCTTGAGAAATAGTTCTCTTCTTTTCTACTTATACTCTCCATCTATTCTGGCGTATTGTCAACTTGTAAGAATTGAATTGCTGGGCATATTTACCATAGTTAGAATTAGGATCACATTTTCTGCTTGCTTTATCGCTCCAAATGTATTTCCTTTGTTGGTAATGTTCATTTTTGAATTTTTGTGTATCATGTGGGTTCTGTTGCTGAAAATCAAACATCGTATTTCACATAATAAGAACTGAGTTAAAAGTCCTTCAAAATAACATTTTATGTTACTATATCTAGAAGATTGCCTTTGTTTAAGGATTGCTTTATTTGTGCCACAGACTAGTAATTTGTCTCTAGTCATTTTTATTTAGTATGCAGTGAATGAACATTTCATTGCAAGTACAATACTCATTACATGTAAAATGTTTATTTTGTTCATCTATATAATTTATTATTCTCTGATTGCCCATATGTTACCAAGCATATGCATTGCTTTTTAATTCCACAAACATATTCATAGCAGTTGCTCTAAAGTTCCTATATGCTAATTCTGACTCAGAGTCTTTTTCTATTGGTATCTTTTGGGAAATTACAGTACCTGGTCATTTATTTCTCATTTGTAGAAATCATAATATTCACAATATTATATGTTATACTCTTAAGAAGTCATCTTCCTTTAAAAATTTTAACTTTCATTTAAGAAGGAAATTATATTCAGTTTTGTTCATCCTATAATTCTGAGTTCTATTTGTCTATTTTATTTACTTGTTTATTTATTTATTTTGAGGAGACAGGGTGCTTTTATGTAACTCTGGCTTCCTTGGACAAAGTACGTAGCCAATAATGGTCTCAAATGAGTAGCAATCCTCCTGCTTCAGCTTCCTGAATGCTGATTTTTGCAGTCATGGATTACCTTGTTGGGCTTTGGTTTTTGTTATATCTCAGCTATTTCAGTATTATCCATAGTCATAGTCACTGTCTTTAATGTAATGGATGTGTGATACTATTAAGGTATGGCTAGTTGGGACTTTTTTACAGATAGAATGTATTATTTTCTGTATCTGAGAGTAAGCTTCAACATGATCATTTTGATCCCTGACACCTATATTAAGGTAAGCCTTTGTCCATGAGTCCTACTGAAGAGTGCTTCGGGATAGGGGATGCAAAGTAACTTGTAATCCCTGCATTAAACTATGTTGCTTCTAGGCCTATAGTGCTTTTCTAACTGCTACATAATACTTGAAGATAGTTCCATCATTTAGTTTGTCTGGTTTTATACTTGTTGACAAGATGATGATAAGCCAGCTAACAGCTGTTTCATACAAGTAGCCAGAAGACTGGCTTCCTTTTAACAGCAAGCCTGTCTTCATCATTCTGATAGCTGATATAGTTTGTCATGGAAGAAGAGACAAAGCGTGTTGGATAAGAGTGGAGATTTAGAATGATGTTGTCTGGCATCGATTCTTGGCCAGACATTCACTACTGATTAGACCTGTGGTGAATAATTTGCTCATGATGGAATGGAAAAGTAATTTAAAAATGAGATTGTGGTGTTATTATTGATATCAAGCTATCAGAATTTCAGCTTTGTCCAATTTTTTTGAATGGGGAGATAAAATTGTCATTTATAAACTTCATACTTGAGAACTGCACAAAACTGAGTGTACTCCAGTTTATTTCTAGGATAAAACTAAGAGGGGTAAGAAAATTATATTTGAATTTACTTAATGTATTTTAAAATAAATTTAGAAAAAATTAGCATCACTATGATTTTGTGAAAATCACTTCATCCTTTATTAAGTACTATTCACCACCACTCCCTCAACACACACACACACATACACACTTTGAATACTTAAAGCATTTTTGGTCAGATAGAACAAAAGAGAAGAAAGGCATCATAATTCTCAATTTTAAAATCTATTAAGAATCTATAGTAATAGCTGGGCAGTGGTGGCACATGCCTTTAATCACAGCACTTGGGAGGCAGAGGCAGGCGGATTTCTGAGATGGAGGCCAACCTGGTCTACAGAGTGAGTTCCAGGACAGCCAGGACTATACAGGGAAACCCTGTCTCAAAAAAAAAAAAAACAAAAACAAAAACAAAAAAACAAACAAAAAAAATCTATACTAGTGAAAACAACATTGTAGGATGCTTAGAAGACCAGGGAAGAAGACAATAAATAAGCATAAAATTTTAGGTCTGTTGACTTAAAAAAGATTTATTTTAGTTTTTTAGTTTTGTGTGTGTGTGTGTGTGTGTGTGTGTGTGTGTGTGTGTGTGTGTGTGTGTGTTATGGGTACTGGAGTTTGAGTTTTCATATATGAGTACTAGTTACCACCGAGACCAGAGTAAGGTATTAAATGCTATAGAGCAAGAATTACAGGCACAAGGCTTTTTGATATGGTATCCAAAGCATATACAACAGAATAAAAGTAGATGATGAGATTATAATCAAATTTAAAAGCTTCTCTTCTTCTTATGAAAAATCAATTGAGGGAAGCAATCTAAGAAATGGAAGAAAATATTTTCAAACCATATGTCTTATGAGTAATAAACTTCCCAAATCAAGATTAACTCAATTTACTAAAAAAAAGAAAGAAAGAAAAACGAAGAAAATCCCATCTAAAATTGAGGAACAAATCATAGAAATGTAGCAAGCAAGGACATACAAATGTTCGACAGGTGGCATATAATGAAATATTCATTGTTATAATAGTTGGGTCCATAAGGAGATATTACTCATTCCTATAGTAAAGTTACTAAAAGAAGAGTAAAGATAATGTGTTTATGAGGATGTAGAAAGAAGGCAACTTTTGCACATTCTTGGTGACAAAAATAATATATAGTGTAGCCATTATGGAAATCAATAGATATATATAAAACTTAGAAAGAGAAATGTGATTCAGTTGTACTAAGTATCTCTAGTTATAAATCAAAAGCAAATGAAATCAGAAGGGGGTTGAAAACATGGCCTTTCTCCCAGGTTCATAGAATTTTTGTTTTGTTTTGTTTTGTTTTTGAGACAGGGTTTCTCTGTGTAGCCTTGGTTGTCCTGGAACTCATTCTGTAGACCAGGCTGGCCTTGAACTCAGAAATCTGCCTACTTCTGCCTCCCAAGTGCTGGGATCAAAGGCATGTGCCACCACCGCCTGGATAGAATCTTTATTCACAATAGCCAAAATATGGAAATAACTTGTGTTCCATTGACTTGAAGGAAAATGTGCTGCAAACCCTTTAACAAAGAGATTCTGTAATTGGTGACAGCAGGATTGATACTGGAACTGTGTTCCTTAGCACAACAGGCAAAGTAGAGAAAGACAGGTCCACGTGATTTCATTTCTGTAGGAAATATAATTTTTTCATTTTATCATATTTTATCACTATTATTATTATTATTAATTCATCCTAAAATATTGCCTCCACTCCAGGTTCCACCTCACAGAGTTCTTCCCCCATTCCCTCTTCCCCTAACCTTTGCCCCTGAGAGATTGCCCACCCTATATAAGGTTGGTAAAGATCTTTTCCCAATTTCTTGGTTGCCATTTTGTCCTATTGACAGTGTCTTTTGCCTTACAGAAGCTTTGCAACTTTATGAGGTCCCATTTGTCAATTCTTGATCTTATAGCAGAACCTATTGGGGTTCTCTTCAGGAAAATTTCCCCTGTGCCTATTTGCTCGAGATTCTTCCCCACTTTACTTTCTATTAGTTTCAATGTATCTGGTTTGATGTGGAGGTCCCTGATCCACTTGGACTTGAGCTTTGTACAAGGCGAAAGGAATGGGTCGATTTGCATTTTTCTACATGTTGACCACCAGTTGAGCCAGCACCATATGTTGAAAATGCTCTCTTTTTTCCACTGTATGGTTTTAGCTCCTTTGTCAAAGATCAAGTGACCATAGGTGCATGGGTTTATTTCTGGGTCTTCAATTCTGTTCCATTGATCAACCTGCCTGTCACTGTACCAATACCATGCAGTTTTTATCACAATTGCTCTGTAGTACAGCTTAAGGTCCAGGATTGTGATTCCACCAGAGGTTCCTTTATTGTTGAGAATAGTTTTG
>JADRCD010041072.1:386-12414 GCA_019843815.1 Montemys delectorum | reverse complement strand
TCAAAGAGTGGTCGTAACTT
Source organism: Montemys delectorum (assembly GCA_019843815.1). Lineage (NCBI taxonomy): Eukaryota > Metazoa > Chordata > Mammalia > Rodentia > Muridae > Montemys > Montemys delectorum. The sequence continues at coordinate 12,394 of JADRCD010041072.1, read as the reverse complement.
GTCCATAGGCAGACAGCAGGAAGATGTCAAAGTTAGAACCAATTTCCTATGTTTCTGTTTCCCAGTTTGATAATATTTCTTCAATACCACACTGACTTACTAGATTTGTTCTAGATAGAAAGAATGTCTCCTACATGCAAAACTCACTCAGAGTCTTATAGGATGATACATAAGTACCTTAGCCTCCCCTTATCCTCAAAGGTGCATTCTAAAGTCAATAGTAGTTGCATGTATCCACAGAAAATGTTAAACCCTAGATATTCTCTGTTTTCTCCAACACGTATATAGCTATGATAAAGTTTAGTTTATAGGTTAGACATAATACTATGGGTTAGATGTAAAGTGTCCCTGAGAGGCTCATGTTTTAGACAACTCTTCCTCATCTGATTTGAAGGAAAGGCTATGGAGCCTTTCAGTCTTTGGGCTACCTAGAAGATGATATTTTGGGTGAGGATCCAGTGGAGATGGTATCAGGATTACTAGAAATCTGTACTCACTTTTGGTTCTGACCCATGCTCCCACTCTCTGAGTTCTAATTTATCCACCCACAGCTATGGACACAGCAGCCACAGGCACTGTGCCTTAACTGTGAGCCAAAATAAATATTTCCTCTGTCATGTGTTTAGTGAAAGCAATTAGAAAATTCACTAATACACTAAGTAAAAATTTAGCAATAATACTTAATAAAAAATAGAACAATGATAACAATGTAGTATAATAAAATCTTTAATACAACTGCTAGTGCATTTGGGGTCCTTTGTTAAGAAAACTGAAGGCTACTTAAATACAAGCATAAGTGATATGGCAACCAGATTTATTAAGTTGCTTACAAGTGGGTAGTGTTCACAGCTTAGGCTAAAAGGATGATTCATTTCCTTGGGAATAAGGAGAAGGACAGTGTGAGACTTTCTTATGCTACTCAAAATCATACAATGTAAAGCTTATGAATTTGTTTTTATCTCAATGGGTATCATTCTGTGCCCTACACTGATCTGGTGTTCACTATATTGCCAAACTTACAATGATCCTCTTGCCTTAGCCTCCCAGGTGTTGGTATTACAATGTGAGCAAGCTTGTCAGATTTAAGTTTTTATTTATTGCAAATTCTATTATCTTTCTAACTATGATTAGCCTTGTGAAACTAAAGCTATGGGAAACAAAATCATGTTTAAGACATGACTAGTGCAGAGCATGTCTATGTTCCCTAAGGATTTAAAATCTATTCTCATAAACGCGTTATCAGGTAGTCACTCCCCACCTGCATGGCCAGACTGTGGTACAAGCGGTTATGCCCAGTGCTAAGGCACGAGAGCCATCAGGATTGGGGAGACGGAGAGACTGCCACTGTTTTCACTCAGATACTGCCTTGTAAATGAAATTCTGAAGGCCTATTTCCTTTTAAATGTCTGTTTTTCCTCAGAAAGCAGTTGCCCTCTGTTCACCTCCTTCAACTACCCTCAATTCCCTAGGAACTTAGCTGTTTCATTTAGTTGTATTATTTCCCTGTTGGAAAAGAAATCCTTTCATAGCCAGTGCTTGCTCTGCCTAACAATGAGAAGTTTCTATAGATATATCTGATATTTTCTTTTGGCTAATAGCATCCATAGAATCCTACACACTAAGACCTTCTCCAAATTTTAGACCATCTGCAAACTTTATGCCTTCCTTTTCTCTATCTATTAACTTTCCATAAGATAATACAATATTAACCTCTCATATGTCACCATAAACATGTTCTAATTATTCACCCACATATTTCTGTTACACAGACTTTGAAGAACACACTATGCATAGATATTAGTCATACGAAATTTGAGCCATTCCCCTTAAGAAATTCATTGTGAGAGATACAGATAGCCAAGCTGTCTTGGTTCAGTTACTATTGCTGTGCTAAAACACCAGGATCAAAAAAAATTATTTGCCTAAAGATTCCACATCACAGTTCATCACTGATGGAAACCAAGACAGACACAAACAGGCAGGAACCTGGAGGCAGTAGCTGATGCAGAGACCATGGAGGACTGCTGTTTACTGAATTGCTCATCATAGCCTGCTTTCTTATAGAACTGAAGACCACCAGCCCAGTGATGGCGACACTCACAATGGGCTGGCTGGGCCCTCCCCCACCCATCAGTAATTACAAAAATACCCTACAGTTTGATCTTATGGAGGCATCTTCTCAATTGAGAGTCCCTCCTCTCAGATGACTTCAGTTTGTATCAAAGTTGATATAAAACTATCCAGCACAAATGCCATTCCATGTGATTAGCTTTGTGTTTCAAGTGTGGCCAGGATACCATGAGGACCATAGAGAAACGTCTAGCCTACAGTAGGAAGGTTGGAGAAAGGTGTCACTACAGTAGGAAAGTTGGAGAAAGGTGTCACAAGGAGGTAATGGCTAAGATGTCTGAAGTTACAAGTAGTGAAATGACGATGGGGGGAATGGAAAGGTAAAGAGAACACATTATATACAATAGCACTGGGAGAGATAGAGAGAACACAGTATGTACAATAACACTGGGACATGAACAAACTACTATGTCAATAGAGCACAAGGTATGAGCTGGGAAGAAAAGTGACATAATCTAGAAATAAAGCTTGTCAGTCAAGTTTATGCTTTATTGTGAAAGGAATATAGAACATTACTGAACACTTATGAATAGAACAGCAGTGGTAGAACTCAGACAATACAACTTCTGAAGTATGGTTATTTTTGCACCCTGAGTACTATGAGTTAAAAGAGGATCAGCAAATCCCAGAAACCAAGTCTCACCATTTGACCCCTTGTTTCTCCCAATCATTTATCCCCAAAGTAAGTTATAGAAAGCAGGAATTGTATGGGTCCTTCAAGATGGGTTCGTAGAAATTAGAACCCCTCTTTGTCAAAGAAAAGCACAAAAATGTCCTTTTCTCTCAGTCTAAAATCATTTGTTCTGATCATCTTGTCCTCACATTTACATATGCCTACTCTTAATTTAAAAAGAATGAAAAGAGATTTTTTTTTTTTCTGAGACATTTGGGCCTTTATAACCTAGTGCTCTTGTGTAATTTAAAATTGTTACTATATTCTTTTTGTTCTAGGGATCAAATGCTGGGATGTATGCATATTTAGCAACTACTCTACTACTGAGCTACATCCCTGCCCAACTCACTCACCCCCAGCATCACATAGAACCTTAGTTCAGTAATTTTGCTATGGTATTGCACACTTCCACTTATATAGTGGAAGGATTTATTTGTGTATTTATGAAGTACATCGTTCAATGATATGACTGATGGACTTGAGGGTGAGATTGGAGAAAATCATAAAGTAGTGAAAGCCATGGGTAATAAGAGCCTGAAAATTGAACAGGGACTCTGGCCATGGAATAGTAACTTGAGATATTTGTGTGACTGATGGACAATAAGTAGTGAGAGAGCAGGGATATTTTTGTTGTTCTACTGTAGTTCTAGCTTGGGTAATTAGGCAATTAGATCCACAGTGATAGCATTCACAATGATAGAAGATGTAGGCAAAAAGGCATATGACAATTATGTGACTCATTCTACTGTTCCAGCAGGTTATTTGATTCAAGGATCTTCAAAAGAAATCTAGGAGATGTTATTGTGCTTGGAGTCATTACTCACAATGTTCCTTGTCAGTTTTTGAGACAAGAAAACATCTTTGCCTGCTGGTTTAAAGATGTAGTTCCATTGGTAAATAGTTATATTGCATGAATATCTAGAGTCAATTCCAGCAGTGCATAAAACATGTGTGATACTTCACAATTGTAACCTCGGCCCTCAAAAGATGGAGGTAGGGCGATCAGAAATTCAAAATAATTTTGTTTACAAAGCTAGTTTGTGCCCAGGCTGGGATGCATGAGACCCTGTCATATATTTATATCTTGGGCTTTTAAATTCTTGAGACTGTGAAAATAACTTTCAACTGTCTCTGAAACATTTTCATCAAGTACACCATCTCAGCCCAGGGTAACTCCGCTTGACCAAGCAAGTGTGCATTGTATCATTTGTAAATCATGATAGATACCACTGTTAAGGTATTCCTCGTAGGGTAATACAAGATCTAAGAAAATGGAGCTTGGTACTTCTCAGTCTTGTTCCTGGCTAAATACCACATATGCATCAAGGACACTGGATGGCTTCCAAAACCTCCTAAAGAACAAGTTCCAATTGCCCTGGATGACATTCAAGTTCCTCAATAATTTCTTCTAACCTTACGTAAGTAAACTCAACTTTTGCAAACACACATAGAAACTGTCTGGTACAATTAGGCCAGTCTACTTTCTTGTAGTGCAAACAAACCGGTAGAGCTTTAATGATGTTATTATTTATAGAGGCAGAAAAGTGTGAAAATTTTCCTCACCTATAATAAGCATCACAACTGACAGCTACTTTACAAATTAATGAGGGAAAGACATAACCAATTTATCCAACCAAAATTTACAAGGGCACAAATTTCAACAATGAAGGCCCAAGGACCCAAGGAAAACAATTTGGTACTCAAGGGAAGGATGGACATCTATGTAGAAATAAGATTTGGCAAAGGGAAATGATATCTGAGAGATAGACTGAGGACAGAACCCAGAAAGGCCTGTCAAATCAGACTTTTCTTGGTCTTTTTAAGGAACCATCTTTCCCTGTAAATATGGCAGAGAGGACAATTCGGCCTTGCTAGATTTTATGTCCTGCTTTGGGGAAAGGAGGTTCTAGTCTTCCTGTGATTCTCTTGGGAAAGAAGAATTGGGCTTTTCATGATTTGCTTTAGAGAGGAAAAAAAGAGGTCAGGAAAACTGGGAGGCAGAAGGAAAGAGAGGAGAAAGAGAAAGGGAGAGCCTGAGACTGGGCATCTGCAGATCGATTGCCAACCAGGAGATGCACCAAACGTGCTGAAACAGCACACTCTCTAGTGCCAGCTTCTGTGTCTCCACTTGGGCTGTGCTCCTTGACTGCCATCCTCTAGCCCACCTCACTCATTCACAGACTCATCTGTCGCCGACTGCCTACTGTGCATCCTGATCAAGTCCATAAAGCTATTTCCAACTGCTTCTCTACTTTTGGAAACGGGGTTACAGTGCCCGTGCATTCGTAAATGGAAATGAGTGCGAAAAGTGAACATGGGACAATCAGGAAAAATTATATAAAATGCCAGCAATTCGGTCACATGAATTGTTTCAGTGAACCCCCTGGGTAGTTATTTAAGCATCTTGTCTCACTTGTGATAGCCGAGGTTCCGGACACTGGGTCAAAGGTGAGACTTCACGGCACCCTCTTATGTTAAGTATTTACTAGTCCTTCCGTATTTTTGTTTGGACTAAGGGCTAATGTTCTTTAGAGTTGGCCATTATTTGTTAAGCAAGGCCATCCGTGATAACTGTGAATGCAGTGCACCAGGAAAACCAATGAGAGTAAGATTAAATTCGGCCAAAATACATTTTAGCAGAGATTAGCCCTTCTGCTGAGTAAGCTGAGCCCCAGTAAACTGATCCTGCCTTCTTCCAAAGAGCTATGGAAAGAAATCACCTTGTGGGTGAAACAGAGTTAGCCTTCACTTGCAAGGGGATTTTAAGTGTCTCTGTGGTTTAGCTGTCTGAAAAAAAAAAATCCTCCCTGTATTTAACATCTGCTCTGTCTTCAAATTACCCTGAGCATTTTTCGGAGACTCTGCGAACATGAGCAAGGAGCCCTCATTTTGTAAAGTGTCCACCAAAGCCAAAGGGACATTAATTAGATGCAGGAAGGGAAGGAGGCAGGGAGCTGGTTTGCAAAGGGAGTTAGTTTATTCTCTGGAAAAGAAGTGAAACATGAGTTCAGGGAGAAAAAAAAATCTTTTAAATGCTCTGTGGCTAGACTAGCAAGTAAGTGGAAGGGATAGAAGACACGGGAAAACAGGGTGATAAAGAGGTCAAAAATTTCCTGTAACATTGGAAGAGAAGATGATGCGATCACCACTACCTCAAAACACTTTGAAGAAAGCTTTCTCTGGGAAGCTCTCTATACTAAATATTTTAGACATTGTGAGCTCCTTTTCTGTAATCTCTGTCATGTTTCACCGTTCGATACATCCAGACATTTAAAACATGTAATAAATTAAATAATCTTGACCAGAGTTGCCTAAAACAGCAGCCACTGAGAAAAATGATTTCTTGCCTATCCTTGTTCAAGACCATAGAAATTGTTTACATTCTGATTCCATTTCAATTTGAAAACAAACTTATTGAACAGCTATGGCCCAATAGACAAAAGAGGCATTCGAAATCTAGGGTAAAAATAGTCACGATTCAAAATGAGGGAAAAACTTATTCTGGCCCTACCTGACTGCTCCCAGCACGGAAAGCTAGCTGGAGAGGGAACATGTTGAGTAAATCTAAGGGTCTGTGCAAACGCTGTATAATGTGGAGGGGGGGGGGGAACCCACTGTTGAGTGTGATTTAAACAGGACACTGAGCATCTGGCCAAATTCAAGCTGAAGAACTCCCTCGGGGAACCTTGAGCACAGACTCAAGCCCAGTCTGGAAGCTGAGGTCAAGGGGAGGCAAATGCAGAGGTTTTATTTATTTATTTTTTTCTTTTTAACCACAGAGGCAGAGAAAGTTCTGGATTTTGTATTGTAATTACCAATTGGAGGCAGAGCTTTGGGAATAAGTGAAATCTCTGCAAAATGTAACTTACCTGCCTGGAATCCATCTAAAATACCTCATAAGGTAAACCTTGGTGCATGTAAAGAAATTATGCCTGAGAAATTGGAGTCTGGGGACATTGGGAGTTCTGGTGCTGAGGATGGAGAGGTTGGCAATGTGCCCTTTCCCCTCCCGCCACAACTTTTCACTGGGACAACAAAGCAGGCTCGGAAGGTAGAAGCAAGGCAGCATGGGAGGAAAAAAAAAAAAAAAGAAAACCTTGATAATAAGCTTTTGAGAAAGCAAAGGAGGGGCTCCCCCAGATGCTGACTGAAAAGACCGGAGGGCAACAAGTCTTAAGCCAAGATCAACTTGTCAAGATAGGAAGAACAATGCTTTTCCCCCACCCAGCAATAGCACGAGGCTAGGGGGTTTAAGCCAGGATCAATTCTTGGAGCCTTCCTGGGAGGGGAGGGAGGGGCAGCGTGGGTGGTAACCACACTAACCACAGGTGTCCTGAAAATAACCATTGAGTCCATTTTCTAAGGTGTTTTCTTAACTGTTGTTTGATCTGAAGCTCACAACAAGACAGTACAATACCAAGACATGACAGTGATGTTCTCAGTTTTTGTTTTCCAGAAAAAAAAAAAAAAGTTTGCAGCTCAGAAGGGTTAAGCCACTTGTTTAAGTCTGCACAGCTTATATAAGTAGCATCCCCAGAGTCAATCTCTTCTTCTTACCCCGTCTCTGTCTCCCACTTCTGTCTTAGTTCAGTTTGTTTTGTTTTGTTTTGTATTTTGAGATAAGCTTTTGCTAATGCAGTGCAGAATAGTCCCCCCCCCCAACTCCTGATTCTCCTGCTTCGCCCTTCCTTGTTCTAGGATTATAGGTGCCCATGACCACCCCAGCTTTTAGTTCAGTTTTTAACTGACATCCTAATTATTCATATTTATGGGATACAATGTGATTTTTTCCCTCAGATTTTTACATCTCTTCACATTGTTTAATAATCACATCAGTCTGTTCAATACAGCCATCACTTACCATTTCTTTGTGGTAAGCACATAAAAAAAATCTTGTAGAAAATTTGAAATCTATAATGCATTACTGTTAACTACAGTTATCCCCCTATACAATATGCTAGCCAAGGCAGTTTATCCCTAAATGTAGCTTTGTACATGACAAGCAATGGCTCCCCTACATTGCCAATACAATATAGCTTTTCCACCAGGGGAAGAAATGACTAAAAGAGTACATGCTTGGGTTTGTTTTTTTGGAGGGGAAACTGGGAAAGGAAAATTTTACATGTAAATAAAGAAACTATCTAATAAATTTTAAAAAAAGAAAGATAGCCACCATAAAAAAAAAAAGAGTACATGCTTGGAAGAAGTGACCCAGTTGGAAGAAGCACAAGTGACCAACTAAACAAGGAGGGTGGGAAAGCTAGGGAAAAGAAGCGTTTCAGAGAACCATTCATGAAAAAGGCTTTTAAATTGAAACTATTGTGAATCCAGTGTCTGTGGAAACAGGGAACTGAGGTTTAAAGAAAAAAAAAACTGTTGAGGACAACCAGGGAAAATCACAACATGGAAGATAGGACAACTTTGAGGAGTTACGTAGGACAGAGAGCACTCTAAAGGAGTTGTTTTTGTCACTCTCGGTGAGAGTAGTTGCCTCGAATCTGACTTAAATGCAAAATAAGATTATAAATTACTCAGTTCCAACAAAATAAAACAAAAATGATGTTATCGTGGAACAATTCCTATATTCCCCCCAAACCTTTACTTACTATTTAGTATATGATGCAAAGAACAGATTCTAGGTTTAGCAGACCAAGCTAAACACCCGTTGTCAGCACCCCAGGAGAACCTGCCGTTGAGCTGGCTCTGCAAAATAATTGTCCCAAAGCAATGTGATAAGTCATCTGACAGAAATAGGTTCTCAAAAAAAAAAAAAAAAAAAAATCAAAGTAGGACTTGTGCTACTAACTCAGCTCTAGCTCTCTGGACACCTTCACCTGAAGCCTGCCCTCCTTCTGTAGGAGGAGAGACACAGTCAATGAAATGCGGGAAACCCGATATCTCAGGAAACAGGACGCGTGGGGAAATTAAGCACAGAACACGTGAAACTTAAGTCACGGCTCTGGCTCTATTGTTCTGTAGGAAGGTAAAACTTGCCATTTTGAACAATCAAACTAGAAAACAATGAACCACGGGGAGCTAAGAACGGCATGTCCCTCTCCCAAGCTGACCCCAGTCTTCTGGAAAAGAGACTATAGAAGTAGAGAGTTGTACCTGGGGAGAGGTCTGATCCGGATAAATTTGCCTAGCAACCTGACTTTCATCACCGGAGAGTATATAAAGATGGAAAGAGAGAACCCACTCCACTACCACGTTGTTCTCAGGCCCTGCACACTCAGCACACACAGCCATATCCATAAAATAAACACACATTAAAGATAATAGATACAATTTTAAAACTCTAGAGGGATGGGATATCATGCTTGTGAGAAATGCTTGGTTGGTTAATGTCACCTGACTAAGAACATGACAAGAGGAGTTGTCTGGAATGTCAAGAGTTCACATTCATGCTCTCTGACCCTAGAAATAGTAAGAGGAACGTTCATCCAAATGAGGGGAAATGGACCGCCCTACACTGATCTTTACCATGCAGGTAGTTGCTATGGAGCCAACCATAATAGGAACCAGCAGTCAGTCAGGATGGAATGGAATAAATAACAAGAATCTCAAATACTTTGTTTCAGCCATTTACTGTCCATTATACAGAAATGACCCAGACTTGCTTGAGTTTTACAGGAGAAATTATTACCTCATTAAAATATAGTAGTGCTGGGGCTGGAGAGATGGCTCAATGGTTAAGAACATTGGCTTCTCTTCTAGAGGAACCAGGTTCAATTCCCATCATGCACAAGGCTCAAAACTGATGAGGGAATCCAGCACCCTCTTCTGGCCTATATGGGTACTAGAAAGGCATAGTCACAGACTTCTATGCAAACACCCATATCCATAGAATAAATAAGTAAAATTAAATTATATATAATAGTACAGTTATTACTAATATAGCTACTCCATCCCAGCAAACCATGAATCCTTACAAGTCCTTAAATACTTACCTTCCATTCCAACATCCCTTCAAGATGCAACATTAAGCAGAAAGTTAGCAGTCTGAGACTTAAAAATATTACATTGATCTATTGAATTTCACACAACTAATTGGCTATGTGGATCCTAATCGAGTTCCATGTGGTTGAAAATCTCTTTGTTTCTTCCATTTTATTAAGTTGTCCCTTTACCCCTCACTGGACCACCCATTCCCAGTGTATCCACAGCATGATTGTTCTAATATGCCAAGATGTCTGTTTCTCTCAAGACTCCATCTTTTCACTCAGGTCCCGGCAAAACACTGTAAAGATTGTAGAGATATGTGCCAACATTTAGAAAATATGTACAGCTGTGCCCACATGACCTTAAATTTCTTAGCATAATCGGAAATTTAGTAACTTATCTGCTTAAGAATTTTCAACATTTTGGTAAACCCATTCATTGCTTTAGATTTGAGAGTACTCATTAGGGACAGTAAACTTCATGGCTGCCTTGGTGACCAATTTTCTGTTTCACAGGACTAAGAGGCAGTCCTGAGTTTGAGCTCAGTGTGGACTTCATAGAATATTCTAGTCTAGCTTGTGGTACAAGCCTGAATCTGTTTCATGTAAAGAGAGAAAAGACAAAGAGAGAAAGAGAGAAAGAGAAAGAAAGAAAGAAAGAAAGAAAGAAAGAAAGAAAGATAGCTTCTAGGATTAAAGTTGTGTGTCATCACACCTAACTCATTTTATTTTATTTTATTTTGTGTGCGTGCACACACACACACACACACACACACTTGTGTTTGTGGGTGTGGTGTGTAAGAGTCGTATTTTTTTCTTTTATCCCACTTTAAGAGTGCCAGGCTTACAGATGGATGCTACATATTTAGTTTTCCATGGGTCTGAGAGGAAGAGTATCAACTCAGGTCCTAACCCTTGTTTTGTAGGTGCTATAACAGAGCCATTTCCTTGGCCTGGTACCCAGATTTTAGAGCTGAAGAAATGAGAACCCAAACCTTGCCCAGAGTTACAGAGATAGTGCACGACATAAGAAAAACAAAGCAAAAGACATCTTTGGGATGTTGAAACATCCACCTACTTGCTGATAACATTGAATGAGGTGAGCCTAACATCTAGTTCCTGAAAGCACCAGACCAAGTCCATCATCCTGCCTCCTGGAATGCTTTATGGCTTCGTATCAGGCTTCAGGCCAGGACCATTTTCCACTTAATCCTTACAACAATCCCTTATGGCAAAGAATTTGCCCTGGTTTTAAAGGTGAGGAAGTTGCAGTCCATGATGATTAAGTAATTTACCTCCTCATTAAATTGTGTCTCTGTGTTGGAATCCAGGCTTGGGTGACTAGGGAAAATCTCTGTGCCTTTTCTACCAGAGCTCACAATTGTGGCTTACTATTTAACCCTTCCTAGGTTAGGTATTTATACCTTAACAATGGCCTTCCTGTGTGAATTTAACAGGACAGTGGCAGACCTAAAATAAAAGGCTGATTGAGTCCTGCAAGGTAGGCCTGTTTTAAATCACACTGGTGTGGCACTGACCAGCCTTCTCTAAAGTTCCAAAAAGAAAGCAGAAAGCCAGGGAAGATAAATCTTGACTCCAGCCTTAGCATTATTCGCCTCCAACTGGGATAACTAGTCTCACACACTCTGGGAACTACAAAAACAGAATGCAGAATCAATCAAGAGTTTATTTGCAAAGGATAATGTCAGAGGATGAACTTCCTGCTACTCGGTGCATTTAACATGCTTACTGGCTCAGCTATTTAACTTCCCTCTGACTCACTTGCAGAGATTTTTTTTTTTTTGGAATCAACAAACCCCAATAGCTGCCCCCCCCCCCCAGCCCACCACTTCTTACTGCCTAGGCTTTACTTTGTGCTTTTCATACACCACACATCCCTCTTGGTCTAAAAACCTAGGAATTTACAAGCAAACCCTACTTTGAGGTATGGTCAGCCTGGACTTTTGCAGAAATTCAGACTGCTGAAGGAGATATGGTATTTAGTTAAACTGAAGTGAAGCCCTGCGTAAATCATAAAGAGGCAAACCCAGGTTAGTCAAACAGGACCCTAGGAGGTATTTGGGGAATAGACTTACAGGCAGTTTTATTTTCCTACATTTGATTTACTTCCAAAATCCTGAGGCTCACGAGTACCCCAGGAGTAACTTGGCTCTCAAATGCTGAGAGGTCTTGGCCTTGGAGCAGAGTTCTGGTGTTGTTTCCTGAATTCCCACATTGCTGTTTTCCACACATGGATCAGGCTT
>JADRCD010041050.1:219-10769 GCA_019843815.1 Montemys delectorum | reverse complement strand
CACTCTGTAGACCAGGCTGGCCTCGAACTCAGAAATCCGCCTACCTCTGCCTCCCAAGTGCTGGGACTAAAGGTGTGCGCCACCACTGCCCGGTGGGTATAACATTTTTGTCACTGATTTCTTTTACACAATCATTTACCAATGTTTATCTAGTGATCTGCCTCATCCTTGTTGGCAGAAACAACTCTTTACACACCTCTTCTTAGCTACTCATAAATAAGTCTTTCTGTGTCCTTTTGGCTTCATTATCCCAGTTACTTTCAGATAGTAACTAACTGAGTCATCTTTCTGCACCCTTTATTTCCAGATGAGCTATCAAAACAACAACAACAACAACAACAACAACAAAAAAAAAAAAAAAAAAAAACATGAGACTCTAAATAAATTCCCATCTGAAAAGCTGTTCTCCCTCCCTTTTCTCTCCCTCCCTTCTCTCTCTCCTTCCCTACTCTCTCTCTCTCCCTTTCTCTCTTCCTTTCCCTCTCTCTCTGAAAATATAACATTTTCACCACCAGAGCTCAAACTGGATTAAAGTGCAAGGTATTGTTATTTTGTCTACATATTTTTGCCAGGACATTTTTTAAAACTCTCTGATATTTTAGAACATGAATTATCGACTCCTGCCAGGGGAGCAGATCAGTGCCTTTCTCAGCCATCATCAGAGAAGCTTCCTCTTGCAACAGATTGGAACAAATACAGAGACATTACTCAGAGAGAAAAAAAAGGTCTTGCAACCCTTATCCCTAAATGCAATGTCTTCTACAAATCGCTCCCATCAAAGCTCAGAGAATCTCCCTGGAAGAGGAAGAAAAAGTGTAGGAGCCATAGGGAATGTAAGACACGAAGAGAACAAGGCCCTCTGAATCAAAAGGATACACACACACACACACACACACACACACACATGCACACACACACACAGACACACACACACACAGACACACACACACACAGACACACACACACACATGCACACACACACACAGACACACACACAGACACACACACACAGACACACACACAGACACACACACGCACAGACACACACACATACACACATACACACACACACACACACATACACACACACACACACATATGCGCACGTGCGCGTGCGAATGCACAGAGACTGAAGCAGCAAGCACAGGGCCTGCACTGGTCTGCATCAGGTCCTCTGCACTCATATTATGGCTTCTAGTTTGATGGTTTTGTTGGGTTCCTGAAGTTGTAAAATGAGTAGGTCTCATGTTTTCTCTTGGGTTCTTTTCCTTCTGTTGGTTTATATTGTCCAAATTCAATGTGATAGTTTTTTATTTTATCTTATATTTTAATTTCTTATATTTTACCAAAAAAAATGAATGAATGTAAACCTAGTCACTAAGGTAAAGGTTAACAACAGAACTGTCACTTACACCTGCTAGGAGAGGGAAAATCAGTTTTCTCCAACAGAGTGACACTAGGTATATTAACCACTCAAGGGCAGACCTCACGTTCAGGAGTTGTTGACTAACAAATAACAGACTCCACAGCTTTTTGGGTGTACTTTTATTTAGTTACATTTTGGTGGGGTGTTTGTGTGTTTGTTGTTTATTTGTTTGTTTGGGGGTGATGTATTTTGGTTTCTATATTTTGGATATTTTGCTGTAATACTGCGGGTTTTGGGCTAGTTTGTTTTAGAAAGGTCTTAAAGTCAAGTGGGTAGGACAAAGTAAATGATCTGGATGAAAGTCTTAGTAAGGGTTTTACTGCTGTGAACAGACACCATGACCAAGGCAACTCTTATAAACGACAACATTTAATAAGGGCTGGCTTACAGGTTCAGAGGTTCAGTCCATTACTGTCAAGGTGGGAAGCATGGCAGCATCCAGGCAGGCATGGTGCAGGAGGAGCTGAGAGTTCTACATCTTCATCTGAAGGCAGACAAGTAAAGACTGACTTCCAGAAAGCTAGGAGAAATTCTCAAAGCCTACCCTCACAGTGAAATACTTTTTTCCAACAAAACCACACTTACTCCAACAAGGCCATACCTCTTAATAGTGCCACTCCCTGGGCCAAGCATATTCAAATCACCACAACAAACTTTGGAGGATGGGAAGAATATGATCAAAATATATTTAAATTTAAAATTGCTTTAAGTAATAGAAATAAATGTAATGATATAGAAATTTTCAGAATGGAAATCTAATGAAATAAAAAAAATAAGTTATTTTTAAAAACATGAAGTATCACTTTGATCTTCATATCACAGATATCAAGAGTTGGCAAAAGAGTAAAATAGACTATATACATTTTTCTAGGTACAAATCAAAATTGTAGGTGTGTAAACAAAACAGTTAATGGCAGATTTCTAAATGGCAAATAATCATAGTTACATATGCAACATTTACATTCTTTTTCTCTTTCTTCTCAGTAATATTTCTTGGAAAACTCCCGGCATCTTTTATTAGGAAAGAGTTCAATAGCATGAGTATTCTATAAAAGCTTGAAAACGTAGTTCAGTAGATAAAAGTGCTTACCTCAAGTGTGAGGAACAGAATTCAGATCTCCAAAAGTCACATAAATGACCAATGGGTATAGTGGCCACCTATTATCCATGTGGCAGTTGAAACAGGGAATCCCCAGGCAAGGTGGCTAACGAAACTAATAGAATCTACAAACTTCCAGTTCAGTGAAAGACCCTGTCTACCTGGAGAGCAATCAATGAAAGTACCTAGTGTCAAACTCTTGTACACACACTCGCACATACATATGTGCACACATATTCATCTAAACATGTATATTCACACATACACAAATATGCATATATGCAGGTACACATACTTCCTGCATACAGTAACATAAAAGAAAAAAATCAGGTGATGGGGCCTAGAGAGGTGGCTTAGCAGTTAATAACATTTGCTTTTTTTCCAGAGGACTAAAGTTTGGTTTCTAGCACCCATATCAGATGGCTCAGTACCATGTGTACCTTTAGTGCTAGGGAACTGTCACCCTCTTCTTCCCTCTAGGAGCACCCACATGCATGTACACTGACACTCATAAAATATTCAAAACTATTTTAAAGTTAGCTATATATGTTTTAATGTTTCAAAATTGTCTAGATAGTATCAGGACATTTTAGTGGTAATGGTGTGACATATACAATTCCTTCTCTCATCTTCTATTTCTTGGAACCAATAAATTAAATCTTTTTTTAAAATAACCTACAAACTGGGCTGGAGAGATGGCTTATTGGTTAAGACTGCTCTTCTAGAGGTCCTGAATTCAATTCCCAGTAACATGGTAGCTCACAACCATCTGCAATGAGATCCGATTCCCTCTTCTGGTGCATTTGAAGACAGCGACTGTGTACTCACACACATAAAATAAATAAATCTTTATAAAAACTAAAAACAAAGCCCTCAAAGAGTTTTTTTCAACATTTTGTTTTTGTTTTATTCTATTTTATTTTATTTTATTTTTTGGTTTATCAAGATCAACATTTTTATAAGTACTGTGATATGGTTTAATAGTACACACCACAAAAGTAATTATAGGTTTCTGCCTTGAAACCAATTATTTTGTCATGTAGAACCAAATGATAGATAAAGCATAAAACAGTACATGTAAACATTAAAATGCCTATAGAATATGTCAAGATAAACTGTAATATTACTAATATTGCATTTTTTAAAAATTAACTTTCCTGGCAACATTTTTGAAAACTGGGGTCACAATCAAGCCATCTGCCCTACCATAGAAGCCTTGCAATTTAAAATGTACACACTTGCTGCACCTGGACTCTTCACAATCAGCACTTACTGGTATTTAGCATGTGATGAAACTACTAGATTTTTGTATACGTTCATCCCAACTTGTATCTCAAACCTTTATAATCTTGGTCTTTGTCACTGAGGTCACTCTCAACCACACAAGAAATTCAAGTTCACTCCAGGTGTAGGAATCTCTAAATGATGGTTGATGATGGTGATGGTGATGGTGGTGATGACAATGATGGTAATGAAGAAGATGATGATGACCATGTTCTTGTTTCCAAGCCTGACAGACTGAGCTTGATACTTGGGCCCCACATGGTGGAAGGGAGAACTGACTTCCTCCAATTCTCTTCCCACCTCCACATGCCTAGGTTAAGACTCATTCAAGATTCTGGATTTCTTACCCAGCAAGCAGGGCTTCATCATGTGGCACAGTCACCTTCAGATAACTTCCACACTCTTTGCAGGACCCCAACTGCCTCACTGGAGTGGATCAGACGCACTTGCACCTGGGCTCATCCAGCCCAGAGCAGGGGGAAGGACAAGAAGTGCCAAGCAGCAAACGGGTCAGCTGCGGAGGAGAGAGAGAGACCCGGACCTCAGCAACAGGCTCTCTGTCACCAGGGAGAGAGAGAGAGAGCCTCAGGCGGGTCACCAGCCCAGGCACCCTGCTTTTGGAACAACAATGGACATGGATATTATATAATATATGCATATAAATGCTACTTAACTAACCTGTATATTGACTACAGTGAGGATCAACACCTGAATTACTTCTATGTGTGTTTGTAAATTACAAACTGATTATAACATGTATAAGCTTTGGATAAGGCCAGGTATGGCATGTTTGTAGTCCCAGGCCTCAGGAGGTGGGAGCAGGAGAATTTAGTTTCAGATAACTCTTGGGTAATTTGAGGGCAGAGTTCCTGGGGGAGTTGAGCAAGGCCTGAATGGATGAATTCCTGAGTGAGTGTACGCTATTGACATGGATACAGCTATGTCAAGGACCCAAATGCCTCAGACACATGGGAAATTGGAAAACCCTTCCCCAAGCTAGTCTTAAGGAAATGGCATCCCTCCTGGTCTGAGAGTGAATGTTGATAGTGATGACCACCAAGACCAGCATCAGCTGTGAAGTGGAGTTAGCCAAAACCTAGATGCTACAGAGGGCAGAGCTGGAGAAGTGACCCAAGCCCTTTGGAATATGCCAGAAGATCATGTGTGGACCAAGCCATTAGAAAAAGAAGCTGTAAAGTTAAAGTTGCCATAGAGACCCTGAGATGTAGAGATGCCAGAGCCAGGTGATACATACTAAGGAAAACTGCTAAGAGGAAGTGGAACCAGCCAAAGAGAGGATTCTGTTGCAGTCCACAATGCTGAAAGGAGTTGGAGATCTGAAGAGCACTTTGACGTCAGACATGGAGGTTCAGACTTTAGAGTTTGCCCTGCCAGTTTTCAGTCTTGCTTTAGTACAACATTTCTTCACTGTGACATTTTTGAATGGTAATGTATATCCTATGACATTGAAAGTATGTGTTTTGCTCTTTTATTTTGATTTTATATGAGATTACAGTTAAGTGATTGCATGAATCTCATAAGAGACTTTGAATGTTGGATTATTAACATTGTTGAGACTGCTATAGACTATGGGGACTTTTGAAGTTGGACTAAATATAATTTGTATTATGCTATGGTTAGTTATGGCCCCCATAGATCCATGTATTTGAATAACCTTGTGGGGGCAGGAAGTGGAATTTGCTGGTTTTAATATGCTTGGCCCATGGGAAGTGGCACTATTAGGAGATGTGGCCTTGTTGGAGGAAGTGTCCCACTGTGTATGTGGGCTTTGAATTCTCCTATGCTTAAGCTCTGCCCAGGGCAGAAGAGACACTGTTCCTATCTACCTTTAGATCAAGATGTGGAACTCTTAGCTCTTCTGGGACCAAGTCAGCCTGCATGATGCTCTGCTTCCCACTATGATGATAATGGACTGAACCTCTGAAACTGTAAGCCAGCAACAATTAAATGATTGCCTTTAAAAAAAAATCTTTATAATCTTTTATAACTATTCTCTTAAAGGATCTGCTGGCTTGTACCTGTAAACCCTATACTTGGGAGCCTGAGCCTGGATTGCCACAAGTTTCAGGTTATCTTTGACTATACAGTCAGACTGTCTCAAAGAACAAAATCAACAACAACCAAAAAGAAAAGTACAAAAATACAAAAAAAAGGAAGTGTAGAAATTTTCAGTTGCAAAAAGCTTAGGAAAATGGTTAGCTAGTATATGATTTGTCAGTGCATAGCAAAATTAACTGGATTTTTACCAAAAGAATTAATTATATAAGATGGTAAAATGATGACTTTTTCCATTACAGCATTACATTACTTTGTATGATGAAATTTTATGTTAGCTCACAATTTTAAAGGCGAAGAATAATCACTTACTGTTTGATGCCTTTCAAGACTTGAAATCTCCAGGTTAAGAATATGATGGGGCAATTGACCAAGAGGCAGAACACTACGGTTTGGTACTTACTTTACAGAATAACAAGTACTTCGCTGAGTACAGGACATTGCTCAAATTATAGCGAGACTGTCCCCCAAATGCCTGCTCTTTACTTATCTTTAAAGAAGTAAAGGAAACTGGAGATTTCCTGTGGCATTGCTTACCTCTGAAAGTGACAGGTGAGAAGATATAGTCTCATTCCATGATACATTCAAGAGGCTAGGTGAGATGGGCCAAGATCTTACCTCCTACAGGAATCATTAGTACACTGAAGAAAGTGTGTCCAATGGCGACCCAACAGAGAATAATGCTTAAGGAATTGTACAGAAGACCTAGAGATATTTAATAGTATGAAAACATCCCGTGTAACTGTTCTACTGTGTTTCTCGGCATTAAAAAAATAAACATTATAGTTGATGAGAAAAGCAACCTTATAAGCTGAAAATACAGCTCAGTTTGTAAAACATATACAAAGTCCCCAGTTCCATCTTTAGTACTACAGAAATAGAATCTCATCAAGTTACATACTAGGGATATGTGGTATCACGTGAAGTTTAGTGTCAGTTGATATAATCATTCTATCATCTACCAGATGTGAGAAAACCACTCCAGTGTGCGTCACAGTGCCTGAACCACAGACTCCACTAGCAACAGTGTTAAGACTACAAGGCATATGCGAAGATTATATGTGTTTGCCACTTAGTGACATGATTGACTTTAAAAGTATCAATTCTATCCTCTGAGACATGAGCCTGAAGCTTTTGAAATCTAGCCCCTAATTTTTTCTCAGCAAATATGTAAACTTATATTAGACTTCTACAGCTAGTAATTTATGCACATAAAACAAAACTCAAGTAGTTCCAGCTTTATCTAAGCAATCAAGATGTCTTCTACTTAATCACATTGAACTCGGATATAAACTTTTTATAAAATCTGACTGCTCAGTCAAACATGCCACTCCCATTGCCTAATTTACCACTCCCTTCCCTTTCCACAGTGAAAATAACTACAACAATAAATGGCCCTATGTACTTGCAGCCTAAGTGCTAACAAGTTCCAAAATTAGAGTTCTAAAAATAGTCCTACCAACAGTCAGCCATTATGCCTCAAAGCTCTGTGACATACGTAGACCACAAGGTCATTTCCTTTAATTTCGGTATTGTTAATCCCTATTAATATGTAAATACGTTATATGGTATAGGCAACTAATTAAGGTAGTATGCAGTGGAAGGAGAACAGATACTGGAACCAGTAAAATTATATTATGAAGCCAGGTCTCACTAAGCCCCAAATTTGGGTATTGACTAAACACATTTATAAAACAGGATTGTTGTACATTTTCAGGTGTGATCATTTCATAGTACATAATCAATTGGTATGTTCATTTTTGGAGAAAACTATACAAGTAACATTATACAGACTGAGTATATTGTACTTATATATTTAAGAGTATGTATGTATTTAGTAATACACACTTAGGAATATATATATATATATATATATATACACACACATTGTATACACACATATAAGTATGTAACAAAAAATAATGAAAAAAAAGGCCATGTATTTGAGAGGGAGTGAGGAGGAATATATGGGAGATTTTAGAAAAGGAAAAAAGGAGGAAATGATGTAATTATACTACAATCTCAAAAATAAAAGAAATATTTTTAAATAGAGTAAATGGGAGTGATATTACCTACTTTGAAGTATTATATATTATATGTTAATATAGTATTATAGATTATACAGTATATATATTGTATGTATAAAGTACTATATATATTAATATAGGAACCCATTATGTCTATAATAACCAAAAAAACATTATATGCTTAATGAAACTGATCCATAGCAGGCACTGGATGGTATCTTTCCATTTACTCCAGAATGAGCCCTTATGCATATTATTGTAGTGCACAGATTAGAACACAATGGTAGGTAAATAGAACCAATACTTCTTGGCTGTCTTACAGTTACTGCTGCTGTGATGAAACACTATGAAGAATATCAAGTTGGGGAGGAAAGGGTTTATATCAGTCATACTTCCATATAATAGCTTATCAACAGTCAGGACAGGAACTCAAACAAAGCAGGAACCTAGAGACAGGAACTAATTCAGGGGCCATGGAGGGCTTCTGCTTACTAACTTACCCCTTGTCTTAGTCAGGGTTTCTATTCCTGCACAAACATCATGACCAAGAAGCAAATTGGGGAGGAAAGGGTTTATTCAGCTTACTTCCACATGGCTGTTGATCACCAGAGGAAGTCAGGACTGGAACTCAAGCAGGTCAGGAAGCAGGAGCTGACACAGAGGCCATGGAGGGATGTTCCTTGCTGGCTTGCTTCTCCTGGCTTGCTCAGCCCGCTCTCTTATAGAACTCAAGACTTCCAGCCCAGGGATGGCACCACCCACAAGGGGCCGTACCCCCTTGATCACTAATTGAGAAAATGCCCCACAGCTGGATCTCATGGAGGCACTTCCCCAACTGAAGTTCACTTCTCTGTGATAACTCCAGCCTGTGTCAAGTTGACACTCAAAACTAGCCAGTACACCCCTGAAGGCTCGCTCGGCCTTCATTTTTATAGAACGCAGAACCACCAGTCCAAGATATCCCCACCCACAATTGGGCCCTCCCAATCAGGTCCAAAGGAAATTCCAACACCCCAACACCCCAAAAAAGCAATCCAATGAACTTAACCTGGCCTATAGGAGGATTTCCAGTGATTAGGAAAAATTCAGTATTCCTTGAGAACTTGTGAAACTGGTCCCCATTTACCAAAAGGAATCACTTCCCTTCTCTCTGGCAGAAGAAACAGGTGGCTACCTGTGGTGTCTATCAGCATATCAAAGCTCATGCCAAGTCTCATTCGTGTTCTATATTCCAAAAAGTCCAAGGTACTATAAGCACAAATGGATGTGGTAAAACTTGCCTGTCCTAGCTGGTTTTGAGCATCAACTTGAAATCTTCAAGGAAGTATTCCCTCCATGTCAGCACACTGAAGCTGTGGTCCAAAGAGAGCCAAGACCACATACTGTGTTGTCAAAAGAGCTCAGCAAATAATGTATTAGTGCCCCACATGGTACTAGTTTTGAGGGCATGAAAGGATTGTAGAGTGCAACAAAGATTTGATCCTGTCTTTTCAGCTTGATAGGATTATGGGGTAGAGTACTGGTAACAATGCCTTAAAAAGGCAGGAAGAATATTTCTGTTTATGGGACATTAGGCAACTCCAAAGATACAACAGTACAGAGATTCTTGGTACAGAGCAGGACTGAACCCCCTCTACCAGAGATCCAACTTAGGCAGAAGCAACCACTCCACGTTCTGACCCTTTGTCCCTTCCACTCACCCCACCTCACCCCCCAGAAGCTCCACAAAAGTGCCTCCAATTCCTGGACCTTTACCAGGAGGAAGGGCCCTCCAATAGTGGATAATATTGAACTGCCCTAAATGGGATGGAAGATGATGATGATTTAAGATGCTACCCATGAGCCAGCCCTCCCCAAAATACAAACCACACGAGAGACATATTATGAAAGTACACACTCTATTGTTAGCAGCAGAAGATGAAAAAAGCCTGAAAGGGTAGAATGTGGTTAAGTTGGAATAATTCAAGGAACTAAGTGAGAACTTTAGTTGAGAATGGAGAAAAAGCTAAATTCCCATCCCTGGCTCCTTCCTGGCTAGTTTACCTTACTTGGGGTGAGAGCATATAAAAGAACAGTTTATTCAAATTCACTGATGAAAGTCTCTAAATAACTATTTCATGAATCACATGAAATATATCAAAGTTGTTATCATATAGAATTTAACATTACAACTTCCTGAACTCGTTAAAGCTAGCTCATCATCCTAGTTGAAAAAATGAAATTCTAAGAAAACTAGATTGTTCTGCATTATCCCCATAATGTGTCCCAGTAGCCTTTTCTTTCCTAATAGTTAAACTTTTCTTTGCTTCCACTACTGGAGTCTTACTGATTTATGGAGCCTATGAGAATTAAGATGTTTCTTTTGGTTCTTGGATGGTATTATAATGGAGCAACTTTAGCTTCCTCAGCAGCAAGCAAATTTGTGGATCTGCAACTTCTAAAGACCACTTTAACCTATAAACTTAAAAGCTAAAAAAAATAGCAAACAAAGGAAAGGGCATTTTTTGAGAAGAAGTTCTATTTCTAAATATGTAGGTTTTTGAGGGAAAGAAAATTAAGAAGGAAACAAAGGAGGGGGAAGGGTTTCATGACTTCTTCTTCTTCTTCTTCTTCTTCTTCTTCTTCTTCTTCTTCTTCT
>JADRCD010041038.1:640-19235 GCA_019843815.1 Montemys delectorum | reverse complement strand
TTTACATTTTTTTGAACATTAATTCATTCATATTTTATTTGGATGATATACATCATTTTATTAAGGCATTTTATATCTCGTTCCTTGGTACTCTCCAGCAACATACTGATTTCTGCACTGATAATGTGTCATGCTAATTTTGTTGAATTTGTTAACTCTAGTAGCTTGGTACACAACAGGATTCTTTTGAGTTCTTTCAGAACATGATCACAGCATCTACAATGGCAGATAACGTGATGTCTTCCCATGCAGTTTGAGTACTTTTTACTGAATGTTGCGTAATTACTCTTATGAATAACCGTGATGAAAATGGATCAAGTGAATGAAGCTTTTAGTCATCCATCATTGAATATACAGTGAATTAGGAGCTTTCATAAATACTACTTATCAGGTTGAGGAAATTCTGTTATTGCTAACCAGCCATATGGTACTGTTTATAATGAATCTTATTTTGACAAGTACTTTTCCTGTACTGAGTTGCGCATATCCATTTACCTTTTGTTCTATTTGCTTGGTAGTTTTACATTTTCTGTCTTGTTTGACCACCTATTGCATTCATGAAAAAAAAACACAATAATAGTATATAATAATTTAAATTTGTTAGATTTGGTTTGCTATAATTTTTCTTGGGACATGTGCATCAACACTAATTAATAAGTGCTGTTGGTTTTCATTTTTACTTTCAGAATTACCCCCTCCTCTTTATGTTTAGTTTAGTATGACCAGTTTATTAAAAAAACAATACTGTGAAATTTTTTAAAAAAATATCTTATGTAATTCACCAATAAAATTATTTGTTCTTGAATTTTTCTGTTTTGATATTTTTTATTGATTACTGTTTCAATATTTTTTATAATTTTCCTAAATAGTTCTGTCTCAGAAAAAAAAGTTTGCCCTGATCTCAGATATAAAGATGTCCTAAAAATTTAATCTGAGAAAATTAAATAACACATGAGTTTTCTTCATAAAATATTAGCTCCCATATAAATATATATTAGAAATAGTATAACAGTATAAATTAGATATGATATATGTATATCAGAAAATCAAAGTTTCATACATACTTTTTAAATCCTTACATCTTTTATTTCTCTTTCTTGCATTACTTTTCTATAAAACACTGAATAGAAATGGCATTAGCAAATATCTATAGCATCATTAAGTTCAAAGGGATACTTTTAGAATTCCAACATTAAGTATGATGGACCCATTGGAATTTTACTTTTATTAAATTAATATATTATGTCTAGTGTACGTCGTGTATATCTGTATACTAAATGGTATGCTAGATAATACATTACGTGAATAGGGCTTCATTTTTTTTCTTTTTCTTTTTTGTTTTTTTGGGGACAGGGTTTCTCTGTGTAGCTCTGACTCTGGCTGTCCTGGAACTCACTCTGTAGACCAGGCTGGCCTCGAACTCAGAAATCCGCCTGCCTCTGCCTCCCAAGTGCTGGGATTAAAGGCGTGCGCCACCACTGCCTGGCCACGAATAGGTTTTCTAACATGTTAATTTCATGTGTCAAGAATTCTCATGTAGAGTCAAGAAGTCATTTCTCTAGAAATTCTGAAATACATGTTTATGCAGTTAAAACTCATGACTTTCAATGAATTATCTTTTTAAAAATGTCACATTGCTATTTTTACATTTCATCAATATTGATAAATAAACTTGGCCTACAATTCTTGCTCTGGTGTTATAAAATGATTTGGACACTGTTGTCCCATTTTCTTTTATTAAAAAGTTCTTGTATATGTTCATATAACTGTCTGGATCTGCTATTTTCAGTATAGTGAGATTTCAATTAAGGAGTAAGTTCCTTGAATATAATCATAATTTTAAAACCCCCCTTTTACTTAATCAGCTTTGTTAAATTAAAGTATCTGGAATTTTTTTCATTTCAAAACAGTTTTCAATGTATTAACATACAGTATTTCACAATATTCTTTTATTATTCTTTCCTGTAATGTAAGTCAAGTGACTTATTTGATTTATTCATACATTGTTCATTCAACCGAGTTTCCATATAAATAATAATTTTGTTTTTGTAGTTATGTTCCATTGCTTGTCATAACACTAAAATTAATTTACAGAATTGCAAAAAAAAAGGTTCAATTGGCTTAAAATGGAGTGGGAGTAAATACAACTGAATCTTGACTCACAATTCTCAACTGCTGTTGGTGAGATAATTCCAGCTTTAAACTTCCAATGAAGGGATAATGACACCAACCCACCCAAAGAACCATCGACCTACAATGTGTCCAGCATACAAGATGTGCAGAGATAAAGATGGAGCAGAAATAGAGGGAATGGCCAACCAACGACTGGCCCAATTTGAGACCCATTCCATGAGAGATAGCCAATCCCTGACACTATTAATGATACTCTGCTGTGCTTGCAAATAGGAGCCTAGCATTACATCATCTGACAGGCTTCACCTAACAATGGATGGAAACAGATGCAGAGACCCACAGCCAAAGATCAGGTGGAGCTCAGAGAATCTTATTGAACTGGGGGAGGAAGGATTGCAAGAATCAAGTAACCAGGGCCTATAGGGTCTCACAGATCCTGAACCATAAACCAAAGAGTATACATGTGATGGGCCTAGGTCTCTTACACATATGTAACAAATGTGTAGCTTGGTGTTCATATGGGATACCTAAATGCAGGAGCAGGGACTGTTTCTGGCTCTCTGGCCTCTGCCTTTGGACCTCTTTCCCCTAACTGAACTGCCTTGTCTATGCTCATTAGGGAAAGGTGTAATGCATCTAGGCCTACTGCAACTTGATATGCAGTGGAAGCCTCCACTTCCATGAGGAGAAAAAAAAGGGTGGGGGTGAGAAGAGGGGAGGGGTTATGGAGGGACTGTGAAGATAAGAGGCAGGGAAAGCTGTGATCTGGATGTAAAGTAAACGATTTTAAAAATATGTACATATTAGCTGAAAGCATTAGCATGCTCATAGGTTTTTAGAGAGACTGGAATGTACAGTTTTTATTGTACATCAAATTTCCTGTCTTTGCATGAGAACAATTGTTTCTGATTTCTGTAAAGCACTTTATATGTGTTTTTCAATTTATCGTTCATATATGTAGAGATCTTTGTTTTTCTAGTAATATGATACTGTGATTGTTCTTTTTGTCTTCCTAGGAAAAAGGAAAGCTACTGGCTTGGAAATTTGTGTCAAATATTCAATCAACTTCCAACTGGTAAACTGTTTTAATATTGTACATGCACATAGAAATTCTTGACCTATGAAGTCTTTTCTACCTAAAACTAATTTATTCTGCCTACAAAAATATCCTTGCAAAGATTCTATGTTGAAAAACACCTAGAAAGGACACAGACACTAAACTTTTTTGCTTTTCATTTTGTCCCAATTAGAGAGACTGATAAGGGATATCCTAAAATTGAAGTTAGCTGCATCATGCATTTTTTATAAACATAACTCAAGAAAACCAATTTAGAAAGATGTAAGAAGAAATATTATTAAAATATACTTAATTAAATCTTCATGATTCTGAAGAGATAATATATCACCCCCAGAGGTTTGCTGATAGCATGAAAGATAACTACCATTTTCATGATCACAGATGAACACTATGAGACATTGAGATGATCATGCTGTTGAGTTTAAAGACAGTGTGAAAGACCACAACTATTATTAGCTGTATCTCAATAATTCTAACATCCTTTCTTATTTTGACAACAGATATTTCAATATCTCGCAACTCTCTTCAGGCTTTTAAGTAGCCCCATACCCAATCTATTTTAGATTGTCTTGCTGTCTTCATCATAATTGAAAAGGATACAATTACATGCATTTGCCATCACCTTCCTGCCTTTGTACTCTAATATTTCAAACAACAGTACTCATCATTTTTATCATACATTTCTAAGAAAATGTGCTCCATTCTGATTTATGTCTAACATTTCTTCCTCAAAGCTATCCAAGACATAGATACATCCTCACAGCTAACACCAACACTTTCATGTGCCTCTCCTTTGGTTGCCTCTCACTGCAGTCACAACCCTTGCCCATCTTCTATATGGGAACATGTTCTCCCTCAAGTCGGCCACAATCCCTTCAATGATACCTTCCCACATGTGTGTCTCTGACCTTGAGCCCTCCTACAGCTCCTTCTCCTCAGGTTATAAGTGTATTTTCACCTTAAAAGGAAAGAATATTGTTCAATAGCTACTCTTAAAATGTTAACATTTGTATCTTCAATTTTCCATAAGTAAGAAACTCTTTGAAATAATAATCAATATGAAATATGTCAAAGAAATTTTCTGCATCATTCGACAGGTTCCTGTGATTTCTGTTTTTGAAGAGCTAAGTTAGTGGTAAAAGGATGAGGGTATAAATTTAATGAAAGATTATTATACACACACATATGTACATATATATTTTTATGTTATCTATATAATATGCATCTATATAGATGAAACTGTGGAAAATACTTTACCTGCAAAAATGTACTTATTTCTTCAACTGCTATTCGCTCTTTTCCTTGTTAATTTGTAGATAATCTTGTCACATGTCAGCAATTCATGTTCATAATGGAAATTATGAAATAGATTTTCAAAATACAAGTTTTATACATATTCCCAATATCACTATAAAAGGATAAACATTACTGATTCTATGATGTCTTCCTTACTTTTTTGTATTTACAGTATATGCACCTTTTATATAAATATATATTACACCACATATATGTGTCCTAGTCAGCTTTTGGGATGACAATTCAATGATGCCCACCTCCAGGCAATACCATTTTTATATAATTCCTCCCTGGACTGTATCAGGGATGGTCTGTGTGACAAAAATCATATGACATAGTGATATGATCTCTATGAGATCATACTTTCTTTATGAGGTCTGGTCTTTCTTTATTCTAGATCTGTTATTCTTTGGATTCCTTGCTTTGTGAGAAGACAGCAGCTATGTTATTAGGACATGAACATAGACTATTTCTTAATCCATGTCCAGGAAAAGAAGTCTCTAACCAATAGCCACAGAGAACCTAAGGTCTATCAACAGTCATCTGGATACGTGTAGAAGTGGATTCTTCAATCAAAGTACATATTTAGCTGAGTTCTAGCATGTTCTTTGAAAACTCACAAAGAAAACTAAGCTTGAAATACACAACTAACATATCTCCATAATCCTCACCCTCACAAACTATGATATACTAAGCACTTGTGTTTTAGCTTCTATGTTTCAACTTAATGTTGTACACAGCAATAAATAAAAGAATTGTATTCTACGACTTTAATCTGTCAATATTCCCTCAATATATTTCTATCTCATAAATATAATCTATTATTATTTTAGTAATTGGTGATATTTTATTATAAAATAAGTATTACAATTTGCAAATCATTTATTATTCCATACTTTTCTACATGCTTGCTGTTACAAATACTATTATAGTTACAAATAATATATGTGCCATTAGAGAATATATTTTCATTGAATTAGTTTTCTGAATAAATTATTGGAAGTGGAATTGCTCCTTTGAAACCTATCATGTTTTAAAACTTGCATATATGTAGTCAAATTGCCCTCACCAAGGCTGTAGGAATTGATGTCCTACAATTATTTATGTGCACATTTCCACACTCCCAATATGAACATTA
This sequence comes from Montemys delectorum, assembly GCA_019843815.1. NCBI lineage: Eukaryota > Metazoa > Chordata > Mammalia > Rodentia > Muridae > Montemys > Montemys delectorum. The sequence goes on along the minus strand of JADRCD010041038.1, from coordinate 13,590 downwards.
GATTTTGCTATTTTCTTTAATGTAGTTTTAAAATTACATTTTTTAAATTTTTAAGTGCAATTGAACTTTTCTATATAACATTACTAATCATTTGAATTTTTCTTCTTTATACATTACTTGTTTATGTTGTTTACCCATTTCCTTATTAAACATCATTTTATAGGTCCATAGAACTTTATCATGTGTTATGTAGATTTAATCCCACTTCTGGCCTATATGTTATAAATATTTTACTGAGTTTTTCTGATGTGTTTCATCATGTAAATTTTTAAATATATGTAGTCAAATATATGTGATGCACTATGGTTTCATTTTTCATGTAAGTAAAAATTCTCAAATTCCTTTTTGTGAAGCTTTGGGCCATTTTTTTTTTTTATGTGATCTCTATGGTCCCTTTTTACAACCACTTGGGAAATCAATCTGGAGATTCCTCAGAAAATTGGAAATAGATCTACCTGAAGATCCAACTATACTACTCTTCGGTATATACCCAAAACATGCCCCAACATGCCACAGGGGCATGTGTTCCACTATGTTTATAATGGCCTTGTTTGTGATGGCCAGAAGCTGGAAACAATGTCCCACAACGGAAGAATAGATACAGAAAATGTGATTCATTTATACAATGGAATACTATTCAGCTGTTAAGAACAAGGATATCCTGAGTTTTGCAAGCAAATGGGTAGAACTAGAAAATATCATCCTGAGTGAGGTAACTCAGACCCAAAAGGATATGTATGGTATGTACTCACTAATAAGTGGATATTAGCCAGAATACAAACCATAGAACTTAAAAAGGTTAATAAGCTGAAGGGTCCAAGTGAGGATGCATCAGTCCCACTTGAGAGGGAGAAGAAAGTAATTACAGGATGAGGGAGGGATGGAGGGAGGGAGGGGTCGGGGGGGGAAAGGGGACACAGGAGGGGGAAGAGGGTAACATGATCAGCTATTGGGTGGGGAAATATACTGAAAACAAGAGAAAAAAGTGGTATATAATAGAGTTTTAGTATATGAATAGCAGTCCTTACACCTACAAATATGTAAACTCCTAACACCTTACCAAACAAGTGTCTCTTTGCAACAGATGGACAACATTACAGAAAACCACAATCAATCAAATACAGAGTATGGAATCGAGTCTCAGTGGATACATCAACAAAACAAATCCCACACATGAAACTCAGGGAACATTGTGAAAGAGGAGGTGGAAAAATTCTAAGAATCAGAGCATTAGAAAATTTGCAATGAGACTGTGTTTCTTACTAATAGCTGCATCTCTAGCATGGCCACCAAAATCTGAGTTAAACATGAAGTTTTAATCTCACACACACAAACACACACACACACACACACACACACACACACAAACACAATTACAGACAACTAAAGAATGCTGAGAGTGTGAAAAACAGTCTTTCCTATGGGAAAGTACAAAACTTGGTTATCCAATACCAAATGCTCAGCCCTGAAGACATACATATATGTAGCATTATATAGACTAAGCATGTTATAATTAGGTTGTTATAATTAGGTAGAAGCATATATATCAACTAATAAAAATAGGCCATAAATCTAAACGAGAGCAAGGAGAGGTATATGGGAGGGTTTGGAGATATAAAGGAGAAATGGTGTAATTATATAATCCCAAAAAATAAAAGAAGTAATAAAAAAGAAGTAAATGGCGATGCTGAAATTCAAAGTGAAGAGGGTACAATGAAGATGTAGGACTAATTGGCTATTCTGGGTCTTTTGTTGTTCCATATCAATTTGAAGATTTTCTTTCTATTTATGTGAAAAATGAGATAAGGATGTTGATTGTGATTTCATCGAATCAGTAAATTGTTTAGGTAGGAAGGTCTTTTTTGATAATGTTAATTCTACCAAGCTATATGCTTGAGAGGTATTCAAAGTCTAGTATGTTTCTTAATCTCTTTCTTCACACATATAAGGTTTTCATTGTAGAAGTTTCTTACCTCTTTTGTTAGGAATATTCTAAATATTTTATTTTATTTGAAAAACTGGGAAGAGGAGCATGTCCATGATCTCTTTCTCAACATGCTTGAGAAAGCATATTGTTACTCATATGTATCTAGACTGGTAAATTTTGTAAGTCAATTATATATCATAACACCTTGCTGAAAATATTGATCATTTCTATAATTTTTCTAGTCAAATTTTGGGAACATTTGGGTGTAATATAATATATTTTTCAGTTGAAAATAATTTGACTTAATATTTTCCCATTTGTATCCCTTCTCTTGCCTTATTGCTCCAGCTTCAATCACATGGATGAGCAGTAGGAATACTGGGCAGTCCTCTCCCATTCTTGATTTAATGGCACTTATTAATGTTTTTATTCATTTAGGATGATATTGGCCATGAGTTTCTCATACATAACCTTTATTATGTTGTGCTACTCACAGTAGGATCTAGATTCTATTTGAGCTAGCAGGACAGTTTTGATGGTGGGGGAGTCCTGAATATATATCCGGGCAAGGCTTTATAGTAAGCAGCAAACATCTAATTGGAAAGCTACTGTGGCCTTTAACATAATTTTCTGGTTCTGGGAGTCATATCATAAACTTAATTTCTGCTCCCCTCTGCATTGGTGGTCCTTAGGCAGAGGGTGGGCTTGTAACCTGAGGGTATAGATCTGTTGGGGTAATAACCTGGAGAGTTCTTGGGAGGTCTTGGAGAGGTCTTGGGAGTATAACCTGGAGATGCAGGTCATGTTGAAGATGAGCCTAGAGACTGGAGCTAGGCTCAGGTTTTGTTGGGGGATAACTTGGAAACTAATGCCAGCTACCGGCCTGTTAGTTTACCCGAATTCAAACTTAGGTCATTTTCTCTAAAATGGAGTCGAATTTAAAAGATTTGAACTCTCAGATGCATAGTCATGGAAAGAAGTATGTAGAATAGAAGAAAAAGTGTAATGAGACAGAAGGCAATTGCCAAGACCTGGTGGTAGAGAGCTGGTTGGGGAAATTCCAACTAACTAGGGAAAATAAATTCAAAACATATAACACAAGGACTATAATTAACAGCACACTGTATGGACTATAATTAACAGCACACTGTATTCTTAACAAATTATTAGAAAGTAGATTTTAAATGTTCTCAACACAAAATTACAATTGTGGGATTCAGCCAGTCCACAGTATGCATAGATAACATTTCCAAGCATCATATTATTCATAATAAATTCAATTTTATGTATACATTTTGAAAAATTAAAAATAAAATATCTTCTAGCAAACCAGCCATGCATTCATTAAGTGCATCCTTCTGGGTCAGAGAATATTGTTCTTTCCATCACTCTTACATTCATTTGTATGGCATATTACTCAAAATTTTAAATCTATATTCATAACTGAGGTTCTCTGTAGAGAAATTTTAATCCAGAAACATGGCTGCTCTGGCAAAAGATCATATAGACCTTCTAGCTCTGTGTGATCTGGCTGGAATGCAGACATGTCCTTAGTACACACCTTTAATTCCCAAATAAGTAAGGTAAAGTTAACTTGTAGAAGGAAATTTTCATGTTGAAAGTGATGACTAATTGAGGGGCAAAGTGACCAATCTGAGAAAGATTTGACAGAAAGAGTCAATGATAGGATATGCGCAACTCTCGTGAGAACAGCACAAGAATGAGAGGCTACTTAAGAACAGTGCACTGAGAGAGCAGAGTTGAATCAGTTCAGTCAGATGAGTTCAGTACAGTAGAGTTCTGTTCAGTCAGTGCAGTGGAGTTGAGTTCCTTCATGAGTTGATGCAATTCCATGCAACTCAGAGGAGGCAGTTTTACTGCAACAGGTTGTAGGTGAAGACAGAGGAGGCAGAGTAGGAGAAGGAGCCAGAAGATTTAAAAAGATTGTCAATGTTAGTATGAGGTCAAGCAGAGCAATTCAGTGAGAACCCACAGAAACCGAGACTGAATCAGTCACCTAGGAAGATTAGATTGTACAGGGGCTAAAGGTTCCAGGCCAAAATCTAGGGATAGAACAGATGTATGACTCTCATTTCTTCCCTTCATCTGAGGAAATAAAAGTTACTTCTATAATGTGTCTTTATCATATACAATTTTCAGAACTAGAGTCATCTTCAAAAATGAGAAGTATCCCTTATTTTATGAAAAACTAAAATCTTCCAGAAAATATCTGTACTGTAAATGTTGAGAAAAATAAACTTACATGTAGAAAGTAATATTTCTATATTTTTCTGGTTGGAAGATTTGATAGTTATTTAGTAACTTTAAGTTTTGTTTTTGTCTTTTGAGACAGGTACTTTCTATCTCTATAGCCTGGGCTGTGCTGGAATTCAAAATACTCCTCCTTTGGCCTTCCAACATTGGGATTATAAGATACCCAGCAAATCCAGACATTTTGTAGTTATTAATGTTCTATCTTCCTTGACTTGTTTTTTATAATTTTCACATACTTTTAGATTTATCACACTTTCATTTTCTGTCACCCTTTAAATCTGTGTATACTGTCCATAAGGGGAAGCAGACTGTGGTTATTTGCTCAGCAGGCTCTGAAGTCAGTCTACCTAGGTTTGAATTATTTCTTTGCCAATTTACTTATTCTCAGAAATTCCAAATTTAAAATGGAACCTACTTCAACAGCTTCTTCAGTATACTGTTGCAATGATGAAAGTAGTTAATTCTGTAAATGTGCAGGATAAAACAGTCTCAAAAATAGAGCCTTTACTTATTGTTGAATTAGTTTCCTAGGTCTACCATACAAAATACAGTAAAGTGGAATATTTAAAACCACATCAACTTATTCTCTCAGTTTTGTAGCATTTAGAGGATACAGGGCCATGCTCCCCTGAGAAGGAGTGGGGAAAGCTGATTATTTCTCGTCCGTCCTCTGGGGTATTCTGGTACTTTGTATGTGTTAACATAACTCCAGTTTCTACTATCATCTTCAGATGGGCTTTGTCCTTATTCCTCTGGATTTGTAAGGACATTGTCATAGTATTTAGGGCCCACCCTAATACAGAATGATGTCACCATAGCTTAATTATATCTGCAAAGACCCTATTTTAAATAAGGTCACCTTCTAGATCAGGAGTGAGCATGGATATTAAGAGGCTCTATCTCAAGCACTTCTAATATACAGTCTTTCTTACTCTTTCCTCTTATATTCTCAATTACTGTGACCACAGACTTGCCACATATGTTTCATTTTGCCTTGTGTTTAGTTCTGCCTCTCTCTACTTTTCTTGTCTGTTTCATCTTTTTATTTGATATATAAAACTGTCTTTCCTTCTTCCATCATTTTTAATGTTTCTGTATCTACTTCTATGATTCACTTTTCCCTTTTTTGTTACTTTGGAAAACATTGTATAAATTTGTTTTTTAATTAAGTACTATTTATTCCTTAAACTCTTAATGAATGCCTCATTCATTATTCCTCTCAAAAGAATATATCATTGAAGTTTTGATTTTATCTTTGACTCCATATTAGTTAGCATGATATATTTACTACATTGCACATAGTTTTGCTTGGACTCATTGAGTCATGGTCATATATTATGAAATTATGGACTAAATTCCTAGTTTATAAAATATTTTTCCTTTGTGGCATTAAAGATGCAGTATTTTCACCAGGCGGTAGTGGCGCATGCCTTTAATCCCAACACTTGGGAGGCAGAGGCAGGCGGATTTCTGAGTTCGAGGCCAGCCTGGTCTACAGAGTGAGTTCCAGGACAGCCAGGGCTACACAGAGAAACCCTGTCTCGGAAAAAAAAAAAAAGATACAGTATTTTCAAATGTTTTGTGACCGTTTAGTCACACCATTAATCTTGCAGTATACAAATGTACAGATGTAGGTATTTTTATAGATTTAAATATATTAATTATATTATTAAATCGACGTTTCTTTTTACCTTTGTTTTTTGAATATTTATAACATAGAAACTACTTATAAACCCAAAAAGCTATTGTACTTTTTTCTTAGTAACAGAGATCTGCCTGGTTATTAAATGGTTATTCCATTAAAAAACTATATCTCCAGCCTCCCTAATAGCTACCATTTAACTAGATTCTGACTGCTGAGGTGTATGATGGTCTGGAACTGGGAGCTCATTTTCCTTTTCTTCCAACCACAGTATACATTTGATTGGCTGGAACTGGAAAAGCCAGTTCAGACTATAAAATGCTCCAGATGACCCTCAACATCTAATGGAGTTATGATTGCATAAAACCATCATACATTGAAAAATGTAAGTAAAAATATATTTAATACAACCTATATACCATCATAACTTACCACAGCCCAGTATAAACTGTAAGTCATTTCCTCTCATGCTCACACAGCTGATAGGCAGTTATGGTTTCTTGTTGCTACCTAATTTCACTGAGGGCTCACACTGTGTATTCATAGACTAGGAAAAAATTCAAGATCAAACTTTGAAATACACAGTAGCCTTTTTTATGTTCACACCATTGGAATGAAAGTGTCCTTTTTAATGTCCTTTTGTTGCTAAATTCCGAGGTACGGTTTTCAATCATTATTAAACATCTTTCTAGAACATTTCACACTCTTGTTTTACAAGATACAATTTTCTTCTGGCATTCTTCCAGAAGCTCAGAGCCACATTTCTGACTTCTAGGCTGAATGTTCCACAGCTACATCAAAACTGAATGGATCCTGTGTCCCTTCAATCTGCTTCCTTTAGTTAATGTTTATACAGCCTCGCTTGAAAACATCCTTCCTTTTCTTCCTGCTTAAGTATTAGCTATCAAAGCCCACATCACAAATATCTCCTAAACTGCGTCCTACCTAATGTAGTAGTTCAGATATCTCACTGACCTTTTTCCATTGTTGTTGTTGAAAGCCAGTGCATGCTAGGCTGGAACTTAACCACTGAGCTATGGGGCATCTATCACATTGACTTTGCTTAGATTATTCTGACAACTTTTACTTTACCTCTAGTAAAGTCTTGCATAAAGCTACCCATTTGAAACATATTTGATCACATATCCACTTTGCTTAAAAATCTCCACTGATTCTTTCTTAAACTTCTTTGTATCTTCCTTGAAGAAATGCTTTATGAATCTCAAACCTGCTACACCTTCCTCACATAATACCTATGCTCTAAGAGTAGTAGATTTCTCAAACCACTAATAAAAACATGCTGGTTATACATCTTTTCACAACTTCATTGGTTTCGTTGTGCTTTTTTTGAATAGACTATTGCCCTTACAGTTTTGTTTTGTTTTGTTTTGTTTTGTTTTGTTTTGTTTTGTTTTGTTTTGTTTTTATGGCACGGTAACATTCATCAATGAAATCCCAGCTAAAATGTCCTCTTTTCTGAAAGCACCCCTAACTCTCAAAGTTAAGAATCAGTTACTGTAAGCTAATTAATTAATTAATAAATAAAAACTGGCCAGCTTGAGACCCATGCCATGAGCAAGAGCCAATCCCTGACACTATTGATGACATTCTACTATTTTTGCAGACAGGAACCTAACATAACCATCATCAGAGAGGCTTCATCCAGTAACTGAGGGAAATAGATGTAGAGACCCAGAGCCAAACATTAGGCAGAGTTTACAGAATCCTCTTAAAGTGTGTGTGTGTCAGGGGGAAGGATTGAAGGAACCAGATATACACATGTAACAGATGTGCAGCGTGGTCTTCATACAGGACTCCTAACAGCAGGAACAGGGGCTATCTCTGACTCTGATCCCTTTCCCTTAACTAGAATGCCTTTTCTATCCTCAATAGAAGATGTACCCAGTCTTACTGAAATTTGATATACCAAGGCAGATTGATATCCATGGAAGGCCTCCTGTTTTCTGAAGAGAAAAGGGATGGGGTGAGGAGAAGGGAAGAGAAGCTGTGATCTGGATGTAAAGTAAATAAATTAATTAATAAAAAAGAATCAATCACTGACACCAATAGAATAGGCACTAAGATCAAAAATTGATAAATAAGACCTCTAAAATTGAAAAGCTTCTGTAAGGTGAAGGACACTGTTAATAGGGCAAAACAACAACCTACAGATTAGGAAAAGATCATCACCAACCCTACATCTAATAGCAGGCTAATACCCAAAATATATAAGAACTCAAGAAGTTAGACACCAATAAACCAAATAACCAAATTAAAAGTGGGGTACAGAACTAACAGAATTCTCAACAGAGGAATCTCAAATGACCAAGAAACACGAAATGGTCACCATCTTTAGTCAGCAGAAAAAAATGTAAATAAAAATGACTTTGAGAGTCCATCTCACACCTGTCAGAATGGCTAAGATCAAAACCACAGTTGACAGCTCATGCTGGCAAGGACATACTGCTGGTGGGTATGTAAACTTGTACAGCTACTTTGGAAATCAATATGGTGATTTTTCAGAAAATTGAGAATTGATCTAACTCAAGATCCAGCTATAACGCTCCTGGCCATATACCCAAAGGACATTCCATCCTACCACAAGGACACTTGCTCAACTGTGTTTTTAGCAGTTTTTTGTTGTTGCTGTTGTTGTTCTTATTGTTGTTGTTCACTTTACACCTTGATCATTGCCCCTTTCCTGGTCACCCCTCCTCTGACAGGGTAGGTCTCCCCTGAGTGTCCTTCCACCCTGGTGCATCAAGTCTCTCCGTGAGGCTAGGCACATACTCTCCCACTGAGGCCAGACAAAGCAGCCCATCTAGAAGAACATACCCCACAGACGGGCAACAGCTTTTGGGATAGCACCTGCTCCAGTTGCTCGGAACTCACAGGAAGACTAAACTGCACATCTGCTACATATGTGCAGGGAGGCCTAGGTCCAGCCCATGTGTGCTCTTTGGTTGGTGGTTCAATCTGAGAGTCCCAAGGGTCCAGGTTAGTTGACTCTGTCTGTTTTCCTGTAGAGTTTCTATCTCTTTCAGGGCCAGCAGTCCTTCCCCTTACGCTGCCATAAGAATCCCCAGGTTCCATCCACTGTTTGACTGTGGGTGTCTACATCTGTTTGAATCAGGTGCTGGGTAGAGCCTCTCAGAGGACAGCCTTGCTAGATTCCTATCTCCAAGCAATAACACTCTGTTATGCTTGCAGCTTTATTGTAATAGACAGAAACTGGAAACCGCCTAGATGTTCCTCCACAAAAGAATGGATAAAGAAAGTGTGGTACATTTACATAATGGAGGATTATTCAGCTGTTAAAAATGACAACATGAAATTTGCAGACAAATGCACGGAACTAGGAAAAAAATCATCCTGAGTGAGGTAACCATAAAGACAAACATGGTATGTACTCATTTATAAATGAATATTCTCTATAAAGTAAAGGATAATCATGCTACAATTTGTAGAAGCAGAGAAGTTAAGCAACAAGGATGGCTCAAGAGAGAACTCATGGATCATGCTGGGAAGGGGAAATAGAAGAGATTTCACAAGTGGTCTGGGGGCTGGTGGAGGCAGGAATGGGAGGGATCAGGTGTAGGAAGGGATAGAGGGAGAGACAACTGGAATTAGGGGGAATGATCTGGAGGACTAGGTAGAAAACTAGTATAGTGGAAACTTCCTGGAATCCATGAAGGCAGCCTTAGATAAGACTCCTGATAATTGGTGGATATGGAGCCTGAACTAGCCATCCTCTGTGACTAGGTAAGACTTCCAGTGGAGGAACTGGGGCACCAACCCAGCCATTAAAACCTTCAACCTAAATTCGTCCTGAATGCAAGATGTGCTAAGAAAAAGGTGATATGGAACTTGTGGGGTTGGCCAACCAATGGCTGGTCTAACTTGAGATCAATGCCTTCAGGGGATCCCAGGCCTGACACTACCTAGAGGACTAGGAACCAGAAGCTGGATAGTTCAGATACCTATAATAGAATCAAACACGACTGGCAGAAAGCCAATGAAATGATCCTAATGATATTCTGCTATACTGGTAGATGGGGAGCTAACATAATCATCATCATAGCAGTTTCATCCAGCAACTGATAGGAGCAGATGCAGAGACCCACTGCCAAACATCAAGCAGAGCTCAGGGAATCCCACAGAAGAGTGGGAAGGATTGTAGGAGCCAGAGAGGTTGAGGACACCAAAAGAACAGAGCCCACAGAATCAACTAAGCAGGGCTCATAGAAACTCACAGAGACTGAAGCAAAATGAGGGAGGCTGTATGGATCTGACCTAGGCCCTCTACATATGTGTTACGGCTGCATAGCTTGGCATTCTTATAGGTCTCTTAACAGTGGAACTACTAAGAGTAGAGGTGTCTGTGACTCTTTTTCCTGATCTTGGGACCCCTTTCCTCCTATTGAGTTACCTTGTCAGGCCTTGATATGAGATTTTGTGCCTAATCTTATTGTAACTTGTTATGTATGTTCAGTTGATATCCCTGGGAGGTCTGCTCTTTTCTGAAGGGAAATGGAGAACAAGATCTGGAAGAAAAGGGAGGTTGGGAGTGGTACTGGAAAAAGGTGAGGGAGGGGAAACTGCAATGAGGATGTAATATATGAGAGAAGAATAGAGAATAATAATAACAATAATAATAATTTGCTAACACTGTTGATAGAACATTAACATTATTAGTCTCTAATTTGGTACCCATTTTCTTCCTATATTAATAAGCTCCATGAATACCTGCAATTATGCAAGTTATTGTTAAATCTACAGTGTCTACCTCAGTAAAAGACAAATAGGCAGAATCAGATTAAATGAAAGATTCTTGGCTCTCTGTAGACTTATTCCATCTCAGATTAGTATAAAATAATTAATTTTCAATATTGTAGGATGAGATATAAACCATATTTTTTTTGTTTGGAGAACTCTCCTCTCTCTCTCTCTCTCTCTCTCTCTCTCTCTCTCTCTCTCTCTCTCTCTCCTTCTTTCTCTCTTCTCCCTCCCTCCTCCCTCTCTCTCTTTCTCACTCTTTCTCTCCCCACTCTTCTCACTCTCTCTCCCTGCTCTCTTTATCACACACACAAAAATGCATCTTTATTTTTAAAAAGTAAGAATAAGGATAGCTAAATTATTTTTGTCTCAGAGCTCCTGCCCCTCCCTCATCGTTAATGAAGGATGGTGTAAAACCCTGAGTCAACTATAAAACCTTTCACATCAATGCATACCTCCATGTTCAAGACCTCTTCTAGTTCACAGTCTGTTCTTCTATTATTGGAATCATTTGACCCTGGCATCTGCCAGGAGCAATGGCAAACAAATGCTTACTTTGAAGTATGTCCTAAATATCAAATCACAATGGCATACTCCAATCATACCCTCTAATATTGCTATTATTCCTCACAGAGCACCTTCTTTGGGGGTAGGAGGCAAAGTATATCACTTTTGACCTGTCAATAAGAAATTTAAGGGGGGATTCATTCTGGTTCATGATTTGAGAACATAAAGTCTATTGTGGTAGAGCAGCATGCCAGAAGGCTCTAATTAGCTTTGGGAAATGAAGCTGGGACTCTTTAGCCCCTTGCTTCTTGGGCTCCTCTGAGTCCCTTTTCTCCAAAAGTTTCAAAAGCCTCCCAAAACATCCCCACTAGATAAGGAGCAAGCATTCCAACAGTAGCTGCACCCTCCTTCCCTCCTATCCAACAATGCTTGTTTGTTTATTTGTTTGGTTGGTTTTGCTATACATCACAGGATCCTCATAGTGTAGGAATGGCTAGCTGGTCTGTAATAAGAAAATCTATACAACATTGTTTAATGTTCCTGTAAGGATGTTAGCAAATCTGCCAGACTTCTCTGCTTATAAATCAAGTATTACTTCCAATATATAATTTGAGGACACAATGAGGATGCATCAGTTTCTTGCTCAAGGAAGATTGGCCTCAGAAAGCATGCATTTCAAACTGGCAACCTAGCTGACTCAGAGTATGTCAAAACTGATGTAATCAGCAGATCTTTGATCATAATAGGTTACACTGCATGTGGCAGAAATCAAACTCATGAAACTGACAAATGAGATGTCTGTAGTTGGTTGAGATCTATTTGAATATAATCAAAATGAAATTCACAGATTTCTTTATAGCAAATTGCTATATTAAGGTTGCTACTTGCAAGGCATTTACTACGAACTGTGGCCCTGTACTATTTTATATACTCTTCAGCTATTAACTCATTTAAATCTTCTTAACAAGACCAAGGTATAGGCGACTTTCACATCTATTCTAGAGGTTGAAAAAAACCGAGGCACTGACAGTATTGACTTGTGCTACAATAACTATTCAGTTCATTTTGAATCCAGAAGCCATACAACCTCTGACAATTTAAAAAGTCATGGCACTCCGCTTAATAGCCTTTCCATCCTTGTTGCTCTTATCCTATAATCTCCCAGCCACGTTCTCATTACCATTCTACTATCTCTATCTTCTGACCTTCACTACAAACTTGAAATATTTACCTTCTCCTACAATCATTTTGCTAACTTCTATGGTAATATGGATTTGTTTTTCAGTCGATGCACTGAGCCTTCCATTGTGCTTCCAAATATTCTCCCCCTCAGTGACTGTACTTCAGCCACTCATTCTCAAAACTACACTCTTTTCAAATTTTTTTCTTTTCTGAGATTATAATATAATTACATCATTTTCATATCCTCCCTTCAAGCCCTTCCATGTAACCCTCTTCGTATACTCTTTCAAGTTCATGGCCTCTTTCATCATTAATTGTTGTCACATACATATATGTTAATATACACGTATATACATACATATTCCTAAAGCAATTGATGCTTTCTTCCCTAGGGAAGACTATTTCACCTCCTCTTATAAACACATTCTTGATTTTTGTATCAGTTTCTATTGCTTCTCTAACATTCCAATTTTTTTTTTTTTAGGACTCAGAACTCTTTTTTTTTTAAATCTCATCTTTTTTTTTATAAAGCAACAATCAATTTAAAAGTCTTATGTAGATGTTCGTCTACAGCAATAGTGAAAATACATTTTTTTCAATATAAATTTTAAATAACTCCAAATATATTAACTGTATACTTGA
>JADRCD010041001.1:547-17857 GCA_019843815.1 Montemys delectorum | reverse complement strand
ATTAAAAGCAAAACCAATGTCTAGGATCCAACTCACGATCTTCTGGGATCCTCCAAGGGCTTTGGTCACTTCTCCAGCTCTGCCCTTTGTAGCACACACCTTGTCTTCTGGGCTCTAGATGCCTGTACTCCACTGCTGCTGCTGTTCTTGGTGGTCATTCATAGTACTGGCATCACCAAAACACTGTCTACCTCTGTAACTAGGCTTCATCAATAGCCTCTCATAGGCTATCTTCATGGTGCCAGGCCTCAACTCCTTTGCATGACCCCTTCCATTCTGGGCCATCAATTGCAACTGAGACTGCACCTTCACCAATGGCCTTCCATGGCCTCTCACTGTGCTGAGCCTCAGCTGCTCTTCAAGACTCCTTCATGCTGTCAAAACCAGTACCACCTGGGTGACTCTTACACATTACCAAATCCTGCTGCAGCACAAGGTACAACCTTGGCTATCTCTGGAACACAACCTTTTTGCTCTCAAAAAAAAAAAAAAACCACTTCCCAGAAGATGTCACCTCAATGATGCTGGTCTCTTCTTAATCACCGCTAATTTCTTAGCTCCAGCTAACCAGCATCAACAGTCCCAGTAATGCAAAGTTTTCACTTTAGTAGTTCTGGTATCTTGTTAATCACAGCTGATACTTCAGCCCCAGCTAACCAGAACCAAAGAATCTTCACAATCAAAACAACATGGCCCTGATAAGAATCTTTAATCTTCCCTCTGAAATTTCAGAAGCCAGGTCTCCTTCTTCTGCACTGTTCTCAACATGATCTTCCAAGCTCCTACAGAACATTCCATGGAGTTCTTAACAAACAGTGGCTCTTCTAGCTTAAAGTTCCAAAGTCCTTCCACAGTCCTCCCCAAAACATGGTCAGGTTGTCACAGGAATACCCCACTATGCTGGTACCAATTTGTCTTAGTCAGGGTTTCTATCCCTGCACAAACATCATGACCATGAAGCAAGTTGGGGAGGAAAGGGTTTATTCAGCTTACTTTCACATTGCTGTTTATCACAAAGGAAGTCTGGACTGGAACTCAAGCAGGTCAGGAAGCAGGAGCTGATGCACAGGCCATGGAGAGATGTTTCTTACTGGCTTGCTTCCCCTGGCTTGCTCAGCCTGCTCTCTTATAGAACTCAAGACTTCCAGTCCAGGGATGGCACCACCCACAAGGAGCCCTACCCCCTTGATCACTAATTGAGAAAATTCTCCACAGCTCGATCTCATGGAGGCATTTCCCCAACTGAAGCTCACTTCTCTGTGATAACTCCAGCCTGTGTCAAGTTGACACACAAAACTAGCCAGTACACTGTTATTACATCTCCCTTTTTACTTCTGATTTTATTAATTTGGATACTGCCTTTTGGCCCTTCAGTTAGTTTGGTTAGGGATTTATCTTTCCTGTTGATTCTCTCAAAGAATCAGCTTTTGATTTTGCAGATTCTTTGTATTGTTTTCTTTGTTTCTATTTGGTTGATTTCTGCCCTGAATTAGAATATTTCCTGAAGAGCCACAAATAGAATCATATACTTACAGACATTTGATCTTTGACAAAGACGCCAAAAATATACAATGAAAAAAAGAAAGCATCTTCAATAAATGGTGCTGGTCTAACTGGCTGTCTGTATGTAGAAGAGTGAAAATAGACACATATTTGACACCTTGTGCAAAGCTCAAGTCCAAATGGATAAAGGACCTCAGCATAAAACCAGATACCCTTAATCTCAAAGAAGAGAAAGTGGGAAGTAGCCTTGAACTCATTGGCACAGGGGGAAAGTTCCTAAACAGAACTCCAATGATTCATGCTCTAAGATACAAAATTGATAAATGAGACCTCATAAAACTGGAAAGTTTCTGTAAGGCAAAGGACAGAGTCAATAAGACAAATCAGAAACCTACAGATTAGGAAAAAAGTCTTCACTAACCCCACATCTGATAGAAGGGTAATATCCGAAATATATAAAGAACTCAAGAAACAGAGGCAGGTGGATTTCTGAGTTCAAGGCCAGCCTGGTCTACAGAGTGAATTCTGGAACAGCCAGGGCTACACAGAGAAACCCTGTCTCGAAAAAAAACAGAAAAAAACCCAACCAACCAAACAAACAAACAACCAAGAAAGAACTCAAGAAGCTAATCACCAAATAACACAATCAAAAAATGGGGTATAGAACTAAACTGAGAGTTCACAACTTAAGAATTCCAATGGATGAGAAGCACCTAAAAAAATATTCAAAGTCCTGAGTGATCAGAGAAATGCAAATCAAAACTACCCTGAGATTCCACCTTAAAAAAATCAGAATGGCTAAGAGCAAAACCTTGGAGAGAATGTGGAGAAAGAGGAACACTCCTCCATTGCTGGTGGGATTGCAAACTAGTACAACCACTCTGGAAATCAAGCTGGAGGCTCCTCAGGAAATTGGACATAGATCTACCTTAAGACTCAACTATACCTTTTTTGAAAATATACCCAAAAGATGCCCCACCATGCCACAGGGGCACCTGTTCCACTATGTTCATAGCAGCCTTATTATTAATAGCCAGAAGCTGGAAACAACCTAGATGACCCATGATAGAAGAATGGATAAAGAAAATGTGTTCATTTACACAATGGAATACTACTCAGCTATTAGGAATAAGGACATCTTGAGTTTTGTAGCCAACTGGATGGAACTAGAAAATATCACCCTGAGTGAGGTAACTCAGACCCAAAATGACCTATATGGTATGTACTCAATAATAAGTGGATATTATAAATAAATAAATAAATATTTAAAAAAAAACAAGAAGAGAAAAGAAAAAGAAGAAAAAAAGTACAAAACATCCATGATACAGGCCACAGAACTCAAAAAGTTCAACAAGCTGAAGGGCCCAAGTGAGACACTTCAGTCCCACTTGGGAGAGAGAATAAACCAATCACAACTACAGAGGGAGTGAGGGGGAGGGTCCTGGGATGGAAAGTGGATGGGTGGGTTAATTGGAGGGAGGGAGAGGGGAACCTGATCTGGTATTTTGTGAGGGAAAATGACTGAAGCCCTGAGGGCCAGTAGAAAGAATGGAAACAGGCAACCTCAGAAAATAGGAATTGGGTGGATCCTCCAGAATGTGCCAAAGGTAAGAGATTCTTGGGAATCAAAGGGAGGAGAACCTTAGATGAAATGTCTAACAGTAGGGAGAGGGAAGTTATAGAGCCCTCCTCCAGCAAGTAGACAGGGCATCAAGTGAGTGAAGGAGTTGGCATCCCACAGTCACATCTCTGACTCATAATTGTTCCTGTCTGAAAGAGTTACAGGGATATAAAAGGAGAGGAGCCTGAGGAAAAGAAGGTCCAGAGACAGACCAAAAGTGGGATCCAGCTCATAGGGGAGGTCCCAATGCCTGACACTATTACTGAGGCTATGCAGTGATCACAAAAAGGGACCTAGCATGACTGCCCTCTGAAAGTCCCAGCAAGCAGCTGAAAGAGTCAGATGCAGATAGTTGCATCCAACCAATGGACAGAAGCAGCTGACCCTTGTTGTTGAATTAGGGAAGGCTGAAAGAATCTGAGGAGGGTGACCCTGTAGAAGGACCCTTTGAAGCAGTTGAAGAGTGGATACCAGTGTTAGGCAATGGAATATGTAGTATAAAAAATAAATTAATTTAAAAAGGATATGGTTAAGGGTTATTGAAACAAAACCTTTCTAGTATTTTTATCCATGTGGTGTTATCTCCTATTTCCTCCCTATCTTTTTTTCTTTTGTATTTATTAGACATTTTCTTTTTTTACATGTCATACAATATCTCCTTTCCTAGGTTCCCCTCCAATAAAAAAAATAAAATAAAAAAAAACAAAAACAAACCCTTGTTCCCTTTCCCCTCCCCCTGCTCACCACTTGAGTGTTTCAAAAGACTTGAATGAGACACAGTTTTTATGTTTTCTATTGCTTCTTGGAGCACAGACTCTGCTTGGAAGAAATGACTATCAGCATAAATATTAAAGCTGACAAGTACATTAGATAGAGTATTAATAATAAGTATTATATATGAAATAAAATAAATAATAAGAGCTTGAATAGATAGCAACTAAAGAATAAGAAGTAATATTGATAATATAGATGAGAAAGTAGTAGATATAGCCAAAGACCATGTCTTTTTAACTATTTTTTTTAGTTCTGACTCTATCATGACAGTTTCTATGTGCATAAATATATAGTTGGTAGTGTGATAGAATATATTTTTGATATTTATGATAGTTTGAATGAGGCTCCCACAGGCTCATATATTTGAATGCTGGTCCCCAGCTGTTGGAATTGTTTAGGACAGATTACAAAAGGAGCTACTAAGGTTGGGCTTTGAAGTTTCAAAAGACCATTAAAAGTGTAATATTGCTATCTTCTTAATTTCTGCCTGTAGATTAGGATATATAAGTTCTCAGGCACTGTTCCAGTGTCATGCCTACTTGTGTACTGAAGTGTTCCTTCATACATTTTCACAGACTAAGCCTCTAAAATTGTAAGAAAGCCCCACTTAAATCCTTCCATCTACAAATCACCTTGGTCATAGTATCTTTTCACACCAACAGAACAGTAACTAAGACAAATGTCAAAGAATAAAATTCAATGTGAAGCTCCATAATTTCCAGCCTGAATGACAGCTCTACCTGTAAAGAGGGTCATTATGCTAGATATTTTAAGATCATTTTGGTTTGTGATATTTTTATTTGTAACCTTTTTTAATATTAGAGTTTTAAAAATTAGAATATATGACTGAGGATTGGGATCATTGTTTGACCATTTGCCTACAGTGCTTAAGGTTCCAAGGTCAATATTTTCACATATTATTCTCTATGAATATTGATATGGTAATCTAAAATATTATGGGATAATAACTTTCAAATATCATAAATGAGGAAGAAAGATTTAAAATTAGCTCAAATCATTCAATAAGCAAATGAACCTTGCCATAATTTTAAACTCAGATAGCAAAACACTTAAGCCTATGCTCTATTGATTTCTGAGAAATACAGCAAAAAATCCAGTTAAATAAAGACAATAATGAAAAACATTTCAGAAAAGAAAGCAATCTATTTAAAATCAAGGAGCAGAAGTGATCTCTGTTTTATGAGCAGAATATCTCTAAGCAATAGTGGCAGAATGTAAATAACAGAAATAGGACCTACTTGACGGAGATAAGCAGAGTTGTATTTTTTTCCTTTATACATTCCTGCAGCAAACTTCATTAGAAAAGTCAACCTAATGGAGGAAGGTTTTATTTCAGCTTATAATGCGAGTGGATATGTTCAATCATAATGGTGACAGTACTGTTAAAGAAGTAGAAGTTCAGCTGATCACATTGTTTCCACTATCAAAAAAAAAGTAGAAAGTGATTATGCTTTTATTCATCTCTTGTTTTCTATTTTATTCAGTCTGGAACTCCATTCCACTGAACAGTTTTGCCCACATTTATGATGAGACTTTCCACCTTAACTAACCTTACTTTAAAATACCTTAGAGACATGCCTTGAGATTTGTTTCTATGGTAACTCTAAATCCACTCAAGTTGACAATAAAAATTAACCATCTGTCTTAGTTAAGGTTTTACTGCTATGAACAGATACCATGACCAAGGAAAGTCTATAAGGACAACATTTAATTGGGGCTGGCTTACAGGTTCAGAGGTTCAGTCCATTATAATCAAGTTGAGAATATGCCAGCATCCCAGCAGGCATGGTTTTACATCTTTATCTAAAGGCTGCTAGCAGAATACTGACTTCCAGGCAGCTAGGACTAGGATATTAGAGTGCTCGCCCACAATGACACACCTACTCCAACAAGGCTACACCTCCCAATATTGCCACTCCCAGGGCCAAGCATATACAAACCATTACAACATCATTCAGGACAAAGACATGATGAATTTGATACCTTGCATTTAAATGGCTTTATATAATTTAAAAGTTTTTTATGTAGATTGGCTCATGTAATATCCTCATGACTTTTATGAGTATTTTCTTTTTGTGTATATTTAAGCATTATGAAATGTAATCAATCATACTAACTTAAAAAACCAACAGTAATGGCATCCATGTCAAGATTAATACAGAAACTAGAAGAGGACAAGGGGTAGGAAATGGGACTAGAATGGCATACAGACAGATCTCTCTCCTCCAGCAGCTTGTTAGAACTTTAGTTTAAACTTGGGCCATTTTTAGTTTACGACAAAATATTTATAGCACGTATATGAAAGCACATATATCTTGTTTTCTTAAAATATATTAGTTGGTGGAAATAATGGACCTATGTGTGTTGTAACAGTAATTAAAGTGAGGTTATTTGGTGTTATAGAAGTTGATTTAAAATTAAACTTGGTTGTTTTTTTACGTGAAAAAAAAAAAACAACAGTAGAGGGATTGAGAAGCAAATTGAATTTATCCTGATTTTGGTTTTAGTAATGTATAAATGAATATTTACTGTACATTATACTATTAGATAATTGTAAAAGTCACTTTCCAACTTGATATTTTGTGGATACCATTAAGGAAGTATCCAATGTTGGATATTTTAAGAGTAGTAAATCTCAAGTGATTTTTTAAAAAAAAAAATTAGCTCAAATTTTCCATTGTGACTATGAACAGAATAACCTGAAGTACCTCATTTCACATTCCTCTCTATCCTAAATTTATTGTCTTATCTGTCCCACTCCAAACTAAAAGAAAAAATGAATTTGGGGAAAATCAAATAATTTCATGAATAAGTGTGTGAATGTATATGTGGAATATTTCTAAGATGCTGGTTTTCTCTGATTCTTGCAATGAGCCATAAAGTCAGAAAAGATATTCTTTCTAGTATTTTTTTAGAACCTGTTAAGAAAGGCAGCACTGAATCTTAGATTTAAGTCAGGAAAACTCCATGTCACTATAAATTAGTATTAATATAAATCATAGCAGTCTAATTGAAAGATGGCTATTACAAAGCCAGAATAGATAAGTAAATACTTTTGATAAACAAATCCATAAGTTACTAGTAATTTTAATTTGCTTGAAACATAGTGTTTCCCTTGGAACATCAACTAAGTATATACAAGGAAAAAAATAATCTGCCTAAACCTGACTAAATTTTAGTAGTTTTTTTGTTTGTTTTTGTTTTTTGTTTGTTTGTTTTTGTTTTTATTTTCATAGAAAAAGCTACCAAATGTCAAAGAAACTCTTTCACAAACTATCACTTCTACAACCAGAACTATAAAAACAGTGTATCCATGGGAAATGTACTTGACCAATCATAACTTCTAATTGTCAACTAGACAGTACCTAGAAAGACCTAGTAGACAAGTTTCCAGGCACACCCATGACAGATAATCAATAGATTAGCCTCTGGCCATGTCTGTGAGAGATCTTTTGATAAAGTTAATTGAGGTAGGAGGAACCATCCTTTAATTGGGTAGCATCATTTTATAGGCTAGAATCCTAGAATATATAAGAAACTGAAGTAACATCAAACATCCAGTGCTTACTTTTACCTATAGATGCAATGATCTGGCATGCTGTGTAAAGACCCTGCACCCTTGACTTTTCCAAAATAATGGACTCGACCTTCAACTGTGAGTCACAATTAACTCTATCTTCCTTAAGCTGCTTTTGACAGCTATCACACAACAGAAAAGTAACTAAGACACCTAAGAGTCCAATAATTTTTACTAGTCTTTCAAAAAGTACTATGGAAAACTTGAACACATTAATAAAAGTCATAGAAAATACACACATTTTCATGGGTAACTGAGTATACAGAAAACAGCAAGAAAGCTAATATCACAACAAACAACTTACCAACAGTTCTATTAATCCTTTGGTGATAGAAAAAAGATTGTGCATTTACATAGATAGATTCTTGCCTGTCAGTATTTCTTTTCTAATGCTTTTGTGCAATTTTACTGGATGCATCTGAAGAAAACACACAAAAAAGTAAAGTTTACACATGTTCTGGACTATGGAAGAAAGAATAAAGGACAGAGAAAACATTTCAACAGAAATGTTATTAACTTTTTTTCTTGAGCACAAATGTTAATCAAAAAATGATGAACTTTTTCAAATGTTCTTCATCTGTACACCATGGCATTTTCACATTCAAGTGTGAAGTATACACATACATACATGCACATACACACATACATATAATACAAATAGATAAAAGTATAATTAAATATTCTCACGGCTTCACACATTACTAGTAGTTAAGAAATTCCAGCTTGTAGCATGCCAATTCTTGTTTCCCAAAGACTAAGAAAGACAAAGAAATTTAAGTATTTCTGTCAGTCCCTTTCTGAAAATCAGAATCATTGGTTAAAATCCAATATTACTTTTTTCTCCAAAATACTGTTATCTGTTATTAATGTATTTTTAATAAAATGCCAGTTAGTCAGAAAGTGTAATTTTGTCAATTCATTTTAAAGCTTTTTTTCTTAGGAACTTTGCAATGGCTATGATGAATCAACATGTATACACACACACACAGACACACACACATATATATATATACTGAGAGAGAGAGAGAAAGATTAGATGAAACACTCAGAAATATTAATATACATTAAAGTATGTAACACTTCTTTTAACAAAATAAAAATTGTTTGGAAAGTGTTTCATTATGATACTTTCATATATGCATATTACTTAATTTGATTGTACTCACTTATCATCTTCTCTTAACTCCTCTTTAGTTGTTTCTTTTAACTACATCACTAATTATTTCTTCCTATAATTTTATGGCAGTTTAAAGGTCTATTGTGGTGGTTTGAGTGAGAATGATTCATAGGCATATATATTTAATGTATTTGAATACTTGACTCCCAATTGGCAGAACAGCTTGGGAAGTATTAGGAGGTGTGGCCTTTTTGGAGTAGTTGTGTCTTTGTTGAAGGAAATGTGTCAGTAGATGTTGGTTTTCATGTTTAAAAAGCCCATGTCAAAAAAATGCCCATACACAAGCCCATTCTTACTGTCTCTCTGCCTGTAGCCTGAATATCAAATAAAGAAAAAAATCTAATCAAAAAACAAAACAACAACAACAACAAAAAAGTCCTGATTGCAAATCCACTGATTGTGAACTAATAAATTGTTTAAAACTCTTTTTTTAAAAAAAGAAAATTAACCTTAATGTTAAGTAAATATCACTTTATACATAATCAAGAATTATGTTTTGCATTGAGTAAGAAAATGAATTTCTTTGGTTCTTGGGTTCTAAAAGTTCATCCAGTTTCTGTTAAATAGCTCTTACATCTTTTAGAATGAATGTATTTTAGTAATTGGAAAAGGGGAAACCGAAAAGACAGAAGTTCATACTGATGAATGGAGCAGCCAAAATGATTACTGAATGATCTTTGAATACATTATAAAAAGTCAAATTCACCCCAGCAACATTGAAATAAATATTTCTTGGTGCATCTCTTGTGACTGTCCATGTAACTTTGAAAGTGAAAGCTTGTGTGTACTTAATTTATACAAATTAAAATTTAATTTCCCATCTTAAAAAAAAAAAAAGCAAGCCTCAAAATCTACAAGATAAAAATAATCCTATCAGATCACCATGGTCTAAGTCTGGTCTTAAATTCCAATAATAACAACAACAACAAAAAAGGAAAACATACATACACATGGAAATTGAACAATGTTCTATGCAATGATAACTTCGTCAAGGAAGAACTAAAGGAAGAAATTAAAGACTTTTTAGAGATTAATGAAAATGAAGGTACAACATAACCAAACTTATAGGACACAATGGATGCAGTGCTAAGTTGAAAACTCATAGCTCTGAGTGCCTCCAAAAAGAAACTGGAGAGAGCATATACTAGCTGCTTGACAGCACACCTGAAAGCTCTAGAACAAAAAGAAGCAAATACACCTAAAAGGAGTAGACAGAAGGAAATAATAAAACTCAGGGCTGAAATCAACCAAGTAGAAACGAAAAAGAACTATACAAAGGATCAATCAAACCAGGAGCTGGTTCTTTGAGAAAATAAGATAAATAATCTCTTAGCCAGCTTAACCAGAGGGCACAGAGACAGTATCCTAATTAATAAAATCAGAAGTGAAAGGAGAGAGATAACAACAGAAACTGAGGAAATCCAAAAAATCATCAGGTACTACTACAAAAGCCTATACTCAACAAAACTGGAAAATCTGGATGAAATGGCCAATTTTATAGACACGTATCAGGTACCAAAGTAAAATGAGGATCAGAAAAACAATCTAAACAGTCCCATAGCCTTTAAAGAAATAGAAACAGTTATTAATAGTCTCCCAACAACAGCAACAATAAAAAAGCCGAGGACCAGATGGGTTTAGTGCAGAATTCTATGAGATCTTCAAAGAAGACCTAATACTCCTCAAACCATTCCACAAAATAGAAAAAGAAGGTACTCTACCCAATTCATTCTATGAAGCCACAATTACTCTGATACCTAAACCACAGAAAGATTCAACAAAGATGGAGAACTACAGACCAATTTCCCTTATAAATATCAATGTAGATGCAAAAATACTCACTAAAATTCCTGCAAACCAAGTCCAAGAATACATTAAAATGATCATACATCATGATCAAGTAGACTTCATCACAGGGATGCAGTAATAGTTCAACATATGGAAATCTATCAATGTAATCCACTATACAAACAAACTCAAAGAAAAAACACATCATTTATTAGATGCTGAGAAGGCATTTGACAAAATTCAACACACCTTCATGGGGAAAGCTTTGGAAAGATAAGTAATTCAAGGCCTATACCTAACATAGTAAAAGCAAAATACACCATACTGGTAGCCAACATCAAACTAAATAGAGAGAAACTTGAAGGAATCACAATAAAATCAGGGACTAGACAAGGCTGCCTACTCTCTCTATACCTATTAAATATAGTACTTGAAATCCTAGCTAGAGCAATTAGACAAAGAAATGAGGTCAAAGGAATATAAATTGGAAAGGAAGAAGTCAAAATATCACAATTTGCAGATAATGTGATACTATACTTAAGTGACCCCAAAATTCCACCAGAGAACAGATAAACCTGATAAACAGCTTAAGCAAAGTGGCTGGATAAAAATTAATTCAAACTAATCAGTGGCCTTCCTCTACTCAAACAATAAACAGGCAGAGAAAGAAGTTAGAGAAAAAACAACATTTACAATAGTCACAAATAATAGAAAATACCTTTTTGTGACTCTAACTAACCAAATGTAAGATCTGTATAGCAAGAATTTCAAGCCTCTGAAGAAAGAAATCAAAGATCTCAGAAGATGCAAAGAACTCACTTGCTCATGGAGTGTCAGGATTAATATAGTAAAAATGACCATTTGCTAAAAGCAATCTATGGATTCAATGCAAGCACCATCAAAATTCCAACTCAATTCTTCACAGAGTTAGAAAGAAAAATTTGCAAATTCATCTGGAATAACAAAAAACCTAGGATATCAAGAACTATTCTCAACAACAAAAGAACTGGTGGAATGGACATCCCTGACCTCAAGCTATACTACAGAGCAATTGTGATAAAACTTCATGGTATTGGTACAGTGACAGGCAGGAAGATCAATGGAATATAATTGAAGATCCAGAAATGAACCCATACACCTATGGTCACTTCAGTTTGACAAAGGAGCTAAAACCATCTGGTGGGGAAAAGACAGCATTTTCAACAAATGGTGCTAGTTTAACTAGAAGTTAGCACGTAAAAGAATGACAATTGATCCATTATCATCTCCTTGTACAAACTCAAGTACAAGCATATCGAGGACCTCCACATAAAACCAGATACAGTGAAAGCAATAGAAAAGAAAGTGGGTAAGAGCCTCAGGCACATGGGCACAGGGGAAAATTTCCTGAACAGAACACCAATAGCTTATGCTATAAGATTGACAAATAGGACCTCATAAAATTGCAAAGTTTCTATAAGGCAAAGGACACTGTCAATAGGATAAAATTGCAACCAACAGATTGGGAAAATATCTTTACCAACCCCACATCCAATAAAGGGCTAATATCGAATATATACAAAGAACTCAAGCACTTAGTCTCCAGAGAACCAAATAACCATATTAAATTGGGGTACAGAGCTAAACAAAGAATTCTTAACTGAGGAATACTAAGTAACTGAGAAGCCCCTAAAGAAATTTTCAACATTCTCAGTTATCAGGAAAATACAAATCAAAACAACCCAGAGATTTCACCTCACACCAGTCAGAATGCCTAAGATCAAAAACTCAGGTGACAGCAGATGGTGGTAAGGAATACTCATGCATTGTTGTTGGGATTGCAAGCTGTTAAAACCACTCTGGAAATCATTTGTTGTTTCCTCAGAAAATTGGACATAGTACTATCTGGAGGACCCAGCAATATCACTCCTGGGCATATACCCAGAAGATCCTCCAACATGTAATAAGGACACATGCTCCACTATGCTAATAACAGCCTTATTTGTAATAGCCAGAAGCTGGAGAGAACCCAGATATCCCTCAACAGAAGAATGGGTACAGAAAATATGGTAAATTTACACAATGGTAAACTCTGCTATTGAAAACAATAAATTCATGATATTCTTAGCCAAATGGATGGAACTAGAAAATATCATCCTGAGTGAGGTAACCCAATCACAAAAGAACCACATGCTATGCACTCACTGATAAGTGGATATTAGTCCAGAAGCTTGGAATACCCAAGATACAATTAAAGACCCCATGAAGCCCAAGAAGGAAGACCAAAGTGCAGATATTTCCGTCCTTATTAGAAGGGAGACAAAATACCATGGAAGGAGTTGCAGGGACAATGTGCGGAGCAGAGACTGAAGGAAAGGCTGTCCAGAGACTGCCCCACCTGTGGATCTGTCCCATATAGGGTCACCAAACCCAGACACTATTGGGGATGCCAGCAAGTGCTTGCTGACAGGAACCTGATATAGCTGTCTTATGAAAGGCTGTATCAGTGCCTGAGAAATACAGAACTGTATGCTCTCAGCTAACTATAAGACTATGTACTGGATCCCCAGTAGAGAAGCTAGAGAAAGGACACAAAGAGCTGAAGGGGTTTGCAGACCCATAGGAGGAAAAACAATATGAACTAGCCAGTAACCTCAGAGCTCCCAGGGACTAAACCACCATCGAAAGAGTACATATGGAGTGATTTATGGCTCCAGCTACATATGTAGTAAAGGATGGACTTGTCAGTCATCAGTGGGAGGAAAGGCCTTTGGTCCTGTGAAGGCTTTATGACCTAGTGAAGATGAATGCCAGGAAGTAGGAGTGGGTGGTTTGGTAAGCAGCAGAAGGTGGGAGCAGATGGTAGATTTCGGAGGGGAAACCAAGAAAGGGGATAACATTTGAAATGCAAATAAAGCAAATATATAATTAAATATATTAAAATATTAATAAATATTTTATTAAAAGATTAATAAATAAATGTAAGTAAAGTAAATATCTAATTAAATATATATCATAAAGAACACTTGTTCAACTATGTTCCTATTATCTTTATTCAAAAAACTTTAAACTAGAAACAATGTTGATATCCCTCAAGTGAAGAATGGACAGAGAAAATATTATTTATCTACACAGTTGAATACTAATCTGCTATTAAAAATCAGGACATCATGAATTTTGCAGACAAATCAATGGAACTACATCATAATGAGTCAGGTGACCCAAAAGTACATACATGGTATTTTTTCATTTATAAGTGGTTATTACCTATAAAATATATGGTATCCATGCTACCATTCACTAGTCAAAGAAGCCAAGAAAGGTCCAAGAGATGAAGATTGTGTCCTTCTTAAAAGGGTGCTATAATAGATGTCAGCAATTGAGGGATGAAGAGAATTTGGTAGGAGAGGGATGGGGTGGAGAAAAAGGGAGAACAGGGGAGAGAGAATGGAAATAATGGGAAGTCATTACATATCTAGGCTATGTCACAGACCTAGCTAGGATGGTGGCGATAGGGGCCCCAGAGTGCTGTGAGGGCTACTCTAGCTGTGACTCTTAGCAGTGTAACATATAGATCCTCAAGTGACCATTTCTGTAGCCAGGCAAGACTCCCACAAAAGGTATAAGGACAGCAACACACCCCAAAAATGTGGACCCAAAATGTGTCCTATACACAAGATATGTAGCGACATAGGTAGAGGAGAGATGGAGAGAATGAACAACAAATGACTGACAAAAATTGAGTCCACCCCTTAGGCAAGTATTAATGTTTGACACAATTAATGATATCCTGTTATACTTGCAGATAGAGCTTCGCTTAACTGTCCTCTGATAGGCTCCAGCAAACAGCCAATGGAAACAGATACAGACACCCACTACCAAATATTAGAAGGAACTCAGGGAGTCTTATGGAAGATTTGAGAGGATTAAGGGACACAAAGAAGAAAGGGACTCTAGAAAATGACCAGAGTGAAATAATCTGGACTCTTGGGGCCTCCTAGAGTGTGAACCACTAACCAAAAAGGGAGCATGAGCTGGACCTAGAACCCCTGCACATATGTAGAAGAAGTTCATCTTGGTCTTCAGGAAGGTCCCCTAGTAACTGAAACAGGGGATATCTCTGAATCTGTTGCTTCCCTGTGGATCCCATAACTTGTCCTACTTGCCTACCCTCAGTGGAAGAGGATGCATTTAGTCCTGTGGTGACTTCTTGTTCCTATAAGGTGGTGGTGACACACTGATACCCAGGAGAAGTGTAGGGGGAACTTAGGGGAAGATCTGTGTGAGGAAGGACTGAGAAAAGTAGCTATGTCTTAGTCAGGGTTTTACTACTGTGACCAGACACCATGACCAAGACAACTCTTATAGGGACAACATTTAATAGGGGCTGGCTTACAGGTTCAGAGGTACAGTCCATTATCAACAAGTCAGGAACATATCCTCATGCAGGCAGGCATGTGTGGGCTTGTGTCTCTCTGCTGAGGTCTGGGGCTCCCTGCTGCTGCTGCCTGGGGCTGCATGGTGCATTAGTTAGTTAAAAGGGGGCAATGCATAAGTGAGATATTTTATTATAGGAAAGAGAAAATAAGCTGGCTGGCCATGTAGAGAGAAAGAAAGGAGAGGAAGAAGAGGAGAGAGAGAAAGGAAAGAAGGAAGGCAAGAGAGCAAGAGAGAGGATGAAGAGCTAGAGGGGAAAAAGGGAAGCAAGAGAGCAAAAAGGGAAGAGGGGAGGAGTGAATAGCCCCTTATATTGTGTGAGACATGGCTATCTGTCTGTGGGGTGGGCCATGCCTGGCTGTGGTCAGATGACTAGGGGTAGGGTCCAGCTAGAATGCTGGGAGCTTGGGGCACTGTCTACGTGACAGAGCAAATATCTCCTGAGGGGGCAGCGGAGAGAGCTTGGGATTGAAACAGTAGGCAAGGACCCAGGACTTATAGCCAAAAGTGTCCACTGTGGCTCCAGGGTTCTAGTCCTATTACTCGACTGGACCCAGGTTGCCTGAAAAGACCACTGCCCCACAGGCATGTTACAGGAGGAGCTGAGAGTTCTAAATCTTTATCTGAAGGCTGCTAGCAAAATAGTGGCTTCCAAGCAGCTAGGAGTGGAGTCTTAAAGCCCATGCCTACAGTGACACACCTACTCCAAAAAGGTCACTCCTCCAAATAGTGCCACTCCCTGGACCAAGCATATACACACCATCACAGACTGATATTGAGACAGAAAATGAATAGCTGGATTATTTAATGAAAAATGAGAAGCTCAGAGTACCCAAGAAACAATCCACAAACCACAAGAAACTCAAGAAGAAGGAAGACCAAAAGGTGGATACTTCTTTCCTTCTCAGAAGTAGAAACAAAATACCCATGGAAGGAGTTGCAGAGACAAACTATGGAGAAAAGACTGAAGGAAGGACAATCCAGAGACTGCCCCATTTGGGAATCATTCCCATATACAATCACCAAACCCAGACACTGTTATTGATGCCAGCAAGTGCTGGCTGACAGGAGCCTGATATAGCTGTCTCCTGAGAGACTCCTGACAGTGCCTGACTAATACAGAAATAGAGGCTCACAGCCATCCATTGAACTGAGCTCAGGGTCCTCAATGAAAAAGCTAGAGAAAGGACCCAAGGAGCTGAAGGGCTTGTAGCCCCTTAGGACAAACAACAATATGAACTAACTAGTACCCTCAGAGCTCTCAGGGACTAAACCACCAATCAAGGAATACACATGGTGGGACTCATGGCTCCAGCTGCATATGTAGCAGAGGATTGCCAAGTCAGTCATCAATGGGAGGAGAGGCCCTTGGCCCTGTGAAGGCTCTATGTCCCAGTGTAGGGGAATGCCAGGGCCAGGAAGTGGGAGAGGGTAGGTTGGTGAGCAGGGAGAAGGGTGAGGGAATAGTTTTTTTCCCCCAGAGGGAAACCAGGAAAAGGGATAACATTTGAAATGTAAATAAAGAAAATATCTAATAAAAAAAGAAAAATGAAAACACACAAAAATAATTTTGTGACTTTATTTTCTATAATATCAAACACTCAATGTTTATTCAGATGCTTACCATGTACCAAATGTTGTTTGGTTTGTTGAAGTTTCACATAACATGTGAGTAAGCAATGCAGTTTGTCTTCTAGTCAATTTGACTTTTATGTTTTCTTTTCCATTAGTAATATTCACAATGAATAAATCATAGAAGAGTCAAGCAATGAATCAAATTATTAAGCATAGTCATAGTTATTAATTATACCCATCTTCTCTGCCTATAAATATTTTACTTGTACTATCATCATATGTATTGATGGATTTACATACATGGTTATAGTAGATCATACATTTTAAGAGTATTTATACCTATATACTCTCCACTACCTCCATAGTTTCTACTGATTTTACTTCTATGTCATATGTATTTTAAATACACAAAACCCAGATATGTTTGTGTAGAAAGCTAAAGTCTACAAACATGAAAAAATGTGTTAAGATTTATTTCTGCTAGGTTAGCTTATTTCATTTATTATTATGCTCTCTCATCAAATCAGTTCTCTTGAGAATAACAGCAATTGTAAAAGTAATTTTTTTCTCAGATGAAATTGACATCTTAGAGACTTTGGAAGAATCTCACTCTTTTGGAACTAAGGTGGGCTGTTTCAACAGCTGTTTTGTCTCAAATTCCTCTAACAGCTGAGTGATTTAACCTGTTTTCGCTCTGCTTCTCACTGAATTATTCTGCCTAACTGAAAAGGAACTCTAGCGATTTGTTTTTAATCTTCTGGCTCCTTTTCATTTTCTGTATCAGTATCATTCTGTCTGTACTGCAACCTTTCTCTGTAAAACTGTCTCAGTTAAAATGCCCCTGCCTCTTCTCTTTTC
>JADRCD010040990.1:503-12228 GCA_019843815.1 Montemys delectorum | reverse complement strand
GTTATTCATGTCCTTCTTAAGTTCCTCTATCAGCATTGTGAGATATGTCTTTAGATCCAAATCTTGCTTTTCTGGTGTTTTGGGATATCCAGGGCTTGCTGACGTGGGAGTACTAGGTTCTGGTGAAGCCAAGCAGTCTTGGTTTCTGTTGGCAGGACTCTTGCGTTTGCCTTTCGCCATCTCTTGATCCCTGGTGTTAGAAGTTCTTGGTGTCTTAGAGCTTGCTCTTTCCTTGCTGCCCTGCAACTCCCCTTCTACTCTTGAGGCCTGTGCCTCTCAGCTGGTCCCGCCTGAGTACTTGGTCTGAAGCTTGTCCTGGAGGGAAGCCCTGTGCTGAAGCCGGCCTTGGGGGGGAAGTCCTCCCCTAGCAGGCAGGGGGCAGAGGTGTTCACTGATCCAGCACTGTCCCTCAGAAGCTGTGAGACTCCAGTCCCTGCAGCCCTGTGGCTCCCTTGCACTTCCTGAGGTGTATGCCTCCTGGCTGATTCCTGGGGCTAAAGCCTGCTCAGGATGCAGGCCTTCTTCTCGCAGGGAGGGGGCAGGGGTGATCGCTGAGTCAGCTCTGTCCCTTGGAAGCTGAGAGACTCCTGTCTCTGCAGTCCTGTGACTCCCCTGCACTTCCTGAGTTCTGTGTCCCCTGTCTGGTCCTGCCCTAGCAAGACCCCAGAGACAAAATGGCGGATCTCACCTGAGTCCTTGGGCTGAAGCCGGCCTTGGGGGGGAAGTCCTTCCCTAGCAGGGAGGGGGCAGAGGTGTTTGCTGATCCAGCACAGTCCCTCAGAAGCTGAGAGACTCCAGTCCCTGCAGTCCTGTGACTCCCCTGCACTTCCTGAAGCCTATGCCTCCCGGCTGATTCCTGGGGCTAAAGCCCGCTCAGGATGCAGGCCTTCTTCTCGAAGGGAGGGGGCAGGGGTGATCGCTGAGTCAGCTCTGTCCCTCCCCTGCACTTCCTGAGGTCTGTGTCCCCCGTCTGGTTCTGCCCTAGCCACGTCAGATCTTGATTAATAAGTCCTTCAAAGCTCAAGTTCTTTCCTGTCATAGTCTCATCCTCTCCAATTCCTATTATAAGTTCTGTCAATTCTTCATGTACATACAGGTCTAGAAGGAAAATGCATCTCAGTATTTATTTGTATGAAATACTAATGGGGGTGGAATGATCAATCTTTGAAGTTCTTTCTTCCTTCAAAAACATTTTTCTGACAAAGGCTTTTAAATTTTTATGACTACATTCTGTGTCAGCAATTCAGACATTAATACCTGAACACAAAGGAATTTTAGAATGTGTAACAAGACCACTAAGGAAATGTTTCATATAGTTACGTTTCCCAACACTGAAGATTCCAATTACAAAAAATTAACATAAAATTTAAATGACAAAACAGTTGTGCATACTTATTAATATTGAACCCTCAGAGATCTTAAATTTTCAAATGCATACAGATTCACTTGAATATGCTTATTGAATTTAGGTAAATAAAACTATTTCATAGAAACATTCAAACAAAGTAAATGACCAGCTCTTTATTCATTTATTTAGGATATAAATACAATTAGGTATGAACACAGACACCTACACAAAGAAATTTATAGCTCACATATCTGTATGTTATATAATTGTCCACTCTGAATCCCACATGGTTTGCCTTGTTCCACAGCATTCTATTTCCTAGAATATTTTATCATTATTTTGTTACCATTATTTTGAGAAATGGTCTTTCTTTGTAGCTCAGGCTGATTTTGAGCTTTAGATATACCACCTTCAACTTTTCAAATGTTCAAAGTAAAGGTGTGCCACCACCATGACTTATATTATCTTATCTTATATTATATTAAACACTTAATTTTAAGTGTTATATTATATAAAACACTTAATTTTACTAGGTGACAGTGATATCAAACACTATTATAATTTCTCATATTTTAAACTCTAATACTATCATGCAGGATAGCAGAGTTGTACATTCTCATTCTCATGAAAAATATGAATCATCAGAAAGCTTATAGCCTTTCTATCTCACCCCATTTTTTCAAAATAAAATACCTGTAATTTTAATAAGCAAACAAAACTCAAAACATTTTAAACTACCTTTGTGTAAAACACTAACTTGACAGGAACTGAATTCCACATTTGAAGCATTAAATAAAAATATTAAAAGACTGGGGCAAAAACCACCTTGTAGCATTTAATACAATCTCCTTTATCTTTGTGTTGGTAGATTTAAAATTACTTGAAGTTAATCTTTCCCCCTCATAGGACATTAGATATAAGCAGTCTGTCTCCAGCACTAACCAGAATCACACTGACGCAAAAATAGTCTCAGTAAGGCCAACAATTGCTGTCAATCAACACAATTATAATTACCAACTAATGATGTCTCACGAATCCATTCTAAAAATACTTTGACATCTGAATCTCTGAGAGAGTAGGATCTCAAATACCACAAAAGATTTGTTCATATTCACATAAACAAAGTTCCAAAGATAGTTAATATTTGAAAACTTCTGTACCATGTCAATTACATGAATCTATACTAACTAGGTAATATGATCTGTACATTTAGCATGTAGTGGCACAGGCTGTGAATTTCCATAAGAAATATCGAAAGGTTGACTGATATTTGTTACATAAGTAGTTGAGAAAAAAATTTGGATATAGTCATCTTTGCAACTTGTTAGCTTAAAGGATTAATTGCATCTGACATTCTATTTCAGGAGTCTGATTAGTTCAATAAGGGTGACTCCAGTGCTACTTAACTACTCCTTCTTTTCCAAACAGTCTTGACCTTTTCAGGCAAGATGAGTAGTCTTGCTTAAGGAGTAGCCTTAGTATAACTATAATGCTAAAATGACTTCAGTGTATGTATATAGGAGTATCTACCATAAAGAATAGTTTAATGTCATAGTAGTTTCTAGCAAGAAATGCTACAGTATATTCAATGAATGCATGCAACACTATGTAATTTGAACAGAATATATATTAAGGTAAGGTATAATGTTAATGCAGCCATTCCATGAGTTAATTTATAATCTATTATTTCAGTGGGGATAATGTGATGATTTTGACCATGTAAAATGTAGATTTGCCTATTTCCTTAAGGACAAAACAGACAAATTATTTTTGTGCACGTCATATTATTTGGGTTTATTTATTTATTTATTTACTTACTTATTTACTTATTTATTTATGAAACAGAGTTTTATGTACTCAAAGCTGACCTTCAACAAGTAATTCTCCTGACTCTACCTTCCTAATGCTGGGATTACCAGTATGTGCCATGACATCAAGCAACACATTAGTTTCTTTCCTTTTTAAATTATTTGAGACAGGGTTTCTTTGTGTAGCCCTGGCTGTCCTGGACCTCTCTTTGTAGACTAGGCTGGCCTTGAACTCACAGAGATCTATATGCCTCTGTCTCCCTAGTGCTGTGTTTAAAGGCGTGCAATGTTGTGCCCAACCACATTAGTTTCTTGATACAGTAATAGAATTTCACATTTTGTAGGAAAAGAGATAGTTTGCGCAAATTATAAACTCAAACTTATTTTACTTGTTTTCTGCAATGTTGCTTAGAAACAAATTAAAACAATACAGCATCTGTAGGAATATTCTCACAAAATGCACTCTCTATGTTTGTAATGCAAAGGCAATGCTTATATCTAATAAGCAATTGAATAGAGTCAATACGGAAACTTGGTTAAATATATAAATTTCAAAAAAATAGAAAACAGACAAATGTCTTAGTCAGTGTTGTAAAAAGACACCATGACCATGGAAACTCTTAAAAAGAAAATATTTTATTGGAGCTGGCTTACAGGTTCAGATGTATAGGCAAATATCATCATAGCAGGGAGCATGGCAGAACACAGGCAAATAGGGTGCTAGAAAAGTAGCTAAGAGTTCTACACCTCAATCAGCAAGCCACAAGAAGAGAGAGTCTCTGGGCCTGACTTAGGCACTTGAAACCTCAAAGCTTACTCCCCAGTGACACACTTCCTCCATCAAGGCCATACCTCCTAATAGTGCCACTCTCTGGTGACCAAGCATTCAAACACATGTATCTATGGAGGGCATTTCTATACTAACCACCATTTTCTACTCCCTGAGAACGATAGGCTTCTAGTCATACCATAATGCAGAAATGTATTCAGTCCAACTTCTAAAGTCCCCAAAGTCTCTCTTGAACCAGTTTAAAAGTTCAAAGTTCAAAGTCTCTTCTAAGAGTCATGCTATCTTTTAACTTTAATTCCCTATAAAATCAACATACTTCCGATCTAAAATGGCACAGGATATTCATTACCATTCCAAAATGGAGGAAAGGGAGCATAGTGAGGAAATTCTGAACCAAGGCAAGAACAAAATCCAGCCCAGCAAACTCCAACTACTTCTCGATATCTGTTGTCAAAGAGCGCTTCAGGTTTCCAACTCTTTCAGCTTTGTTGACTGCAATGCACTTCTTTCACTTGAAATGGTTCCACTCCCTGTTAGCAGCTTTCCTCAACAGTCATCCCATTACTCTGGCATCTCCAAAATCTTGGAGTCTCCAAGACAATCCAGGTTTAACATTTAGTGCTTCATACAAAGGCATCTGTGTGGTTTCATGCAGGGACACTCCTGTCACATAGCTTCTTTCAGTGGCTTTCCTTAGGTCTTCCTGAGGAGGAAGACTCCATAATCACTTTCTCCCATTCTTTACTCTAAAGCCAGAATCATATGGCCTAAGCTGCCAAGTTCTTCTTGCTGGGCCTGGAACATGACCCCTTCCTTCAAATATATTTTCACCAGCTTTCTGGTTTTGATGGTTTTCCTTCACTAAGATTTGCTGTCATGAACTCACTCTGTAAACTAAGCTGGCTTTGAACTCAGTGATCCCCCAGCCTCTGCCTCCTAAATGCTGTGTTTACAGGTGTACACTATCATGCCTGTCCCTAATCTGTCCTTTGATTCCTTTTCTCTTTTCTTTAATTCTTTTTCTCTTTTCTTTAATTCCTTTTCACAAGTAGAAAAAATGTAGCTGGGTGGGTTCTTGCTCTGAGGTCATCACTCCTTTGTTCCTCTTACCATCAGGCTTTTTAAAAATCTGTATATATTTCCTGGTTTTCTCTTCAAAGTATACATTTTGTACTTTTCTTTGCTAAGCTTGTTTCTTTTTTATAATAAATCTACAAAAAACAGTCCACTAATAACCACATAACACTGTAAATACTGGGCTGTTTTGAAATCTCCTATGGCAATGTAATTAATCCATAATTCTTCAATTTAGCCTTAGGCAGACTTTTTGGGCAAGGATAGGAAATAGCCACATTCTTTATAAAAATATTAGAAGAATGTTCCCTAGGCTACATACAAATACACTTCTCCTCTGAAACCTCTTAAGCCTGGCTCCCACAGTTCAAATCACCTTCAGAAACAATGTTTTTCATGTCTGTACTAGGAGGGCCCATTAAGCTCTGCCTCAAACTCCAGATCCTCCTGCCTCTGCCTCCTTTAGCAAATTCTACTGGCCTGCACCAAAGTGTGGAGCAGAGACTGAAGGAAAGGCCATCCAGAGACTTCCCTACCTGGGGATCCATCTCATATACAGACACCAAACCTAGACACTATTGTGGATGCTGGCAAGTGCTAGCTGACAGGAGCCTGATATAGCTGTCTCCTGAGAGGCCCTGACAGTGCCTGACAAATACAGAGGCAGATGCTTTCAGCAAATCTTTGGACTGAGCACAGGGTCCCCAATGGAAGAGTTGGAGAATGGACTGAAGGAGCTGAAGGGTTTGCAGCCCCAATGGGGATTGTAACAATGTCAACCTGCCAGATCCCCCAGAGATCCCAGAGACTGGACCACCAGCCAAAAAGTACACCTGGAGGGAACCATGGCTCCAGCAGCTTATGTAGCAGAGGATGGCCCTGTTGGTCATCAATGGATGGAGAAGCCCTTGGTTCTGTGAAGGGCATTTTCTTCCAAACAAAACATGGTCTGGCCTATTACAGCAACACCCGACTCCTGGGTACCAACTTTTATCATAGTCAGTGTTCTATTGCTATGAAGAGACAGCCATGACCATGGCAACCCTTAATAAGATAATTACTGGGACTGGTCTATAGGTTCAGAGGTTTTGTCTATTATCATTATAGCAGGAAGCAGAATGTCAGGCAAGTAGACAAAGTGCTAGATAAGCAAATGAGAGTTCTCCATCTGGATTGGCAGGCAGCAGAAAGGGAGAGAAACTAGGCCTGGCTTGAGCATTTGAAACCTCAAAGCCTACTCACAGGAACACATTCCTCCAATAAGGCCACACCTACTCCTGGCCAAGCACATGAGTCTATGGGGGTCTTTCCTATTCAAATCACTACAAATGGGAAATCAGAAATTTATGCAAAGTATTCTCAGGCCTTTGTACTGTTTGCCTGGCAGAACATATAATTTTGTTGACATCCTGCAATCCTTTTTATAAACCTTTCTTCCTCACTACTCTAAGCCCTACCTTCTACCCAATTTCTTTCCTCATTTTTTAGAATTTTGGTTTATAACACCCATGTAATCTGTGTTTTGGGCTCATTAATTGCACAGATTTAAAAATATATAGACATGAATGTTCAATTATACAATCAGTTAACCATAGTAAAGCCCATGTTAAACTATATCAAGGTTAAGTGTCATCTTGTTTAAGGGAGCTTTATCAAACCACTATAGTT
This sequence comes from Montemys delectorum, assembly GCA_019843815.1. Taxonomy (NCBI): domain Eukaryota; kingdom Metazoa; phylum Chordata; class Mammalia; order Rodentia; family Muridae; genus Montemys; species Montemys delectorum. Next base: position 5,540 of record JADRCD010040990.1, on the reverse strand, counting down.
GGTCTCTAGACTAACACTAGACTAACCCTAGATACCTCTTTTAAGGACTGCTTAAATGAAAATATTCACATAGGACTAAAACAGCATATTTAGTATAATATATTCTTGACAATTTACTACTAGTATTGAACATTAAGATGAGACTGCAGATAAACAAGTCTCAGGTACTGATAAATTTGTTGTAGTGTGTTTCTTTGTGTGACAGAGTCTCCTAGATAGCACAGGCTGGCCTTGAACTCACTATGTAGGCAAGCTTACTATCGAATTCAGGATCTACCTGCTTTGTGACTGCTCTGATTACAAGTATCTACTACCACTCCTAGCTCATGTTATAGTTTTTTTTATGATCCCGAATAATGATTAGTAAAATTAAACAGTAAAGTCATTCATGTACACATTTTCTTGCTCTCCAAAGAAAGTTTTAATGCTCTTTAAAGAATTACCATTAGCAGTGGCTAACTTTAAAATATGCTGTTAGATATATATGGAACTAACATTTATTCCTACCTATATACTTAATGAACAGATTTAAAGGGAAATATTTCCATATCATGTTAGTATTGTTACTTGAGATATTTTAAAGGTTATAGTTAAGGGATTTCTATATGTTTGTTATTAGATAACATGGTTAAAGACATGACAGTGTCAAAATTTTCTAGAATTTATCTTATCAAAAATCTTTATTGACAATGAATGTTCTTAGTAGTAGCTACAAAACAGGTGAATGTTACTAACTTCTCTAAATCATGCCATGGTACATTTTAATGGTACAATAGTAATAGATCTCATAGATAATAGTGAAACTTAGGGCAAAAGAAAAGAAAATACCTTTAAAAATCTAACATTAATTAATTTTTTAAATATTATTTACTTTATTCTGAAACATTACAATTTCTCACTTCAGGATTTAATATACATAACATAATTTATATCTATAAAATTAGATGAACAAATCAATAAAATAGTAAAATATATTTTGTACATATTAAATCTGAGTGATGTTTAAAAGTAAATGTTATAAATAAAAATTTAAACCTGAGTTGTTTGAAAGAAAAATAATCATGTTCCATTGGACAATTAATTACTTCGATTTGAAATTTAAATTTTAAAAGTTAACTATAAAAACATTCAATATTTTTAATATAGAAAATTCAATTAAAATTATAATCAGAAGGAATATAAATTGAATAACAGAAACAGCCATTATCAAGTGCTGGAGAAACTTTTGGGTAAGCATAATATTTGTCAAATTAGTGAGAACTTAAATTGGTTCAACCAACTTGAAATCATTTTTTATATATTTATGAATATACCATGTCAGTTAGTATTCAAGAATAAACTAGATACTGATTCATCTTTAAAGAAAGTAGGGGGAAGTAGAGAAGAAAGAAAATGGAACAGGAAACATGGTTCTTTTATTTAATAGATGTGGCCATTGGGTCATTCATTGGAAACCAGAAATGTCTGAATAGAAACAGAACATCACCCTCTAGGCACCTGCTCTCCAAGAAAATGATTGGTAGACAAAGGGCTAATAAATAATAAACTCTGGCTTCTTCCAGTAAAAAAGAATTCTAGCCCTCTACTTATAGTCTGAGAGATGGTGTCAGCTGAAATGAAAGCCAGGCAGATGCAGCTCACAAAGGTCATTTTCCCAAGGGAACAGCATAAAGGAGATGAGAAACAAACCCAAGGGTACATGCTTTAACAACTGACTCAAAAATATTTTCCAATGTCTTCCACGAGGAGTGATGCCTGTATAATCCAAACAAAGTAGGAGAATGTATAAATTGAGGGTTTATTCCTATAATAAAAACATCACTGAAAATGAATAAAATATAGCTAGTCAATGACAGGGATGAATCTTAGCATTGTAATGCTCATTGGGGAAAAACACTCACAGAAGGATATAAGCAATATGATTCCAATTATATGAAGTACAAAATCATGTGGAAAAATGGTTATTTAGGAATATAGCCACATGTAGCAAGAACATGAAAAGCAAAAATAAGGTTTGTAGTTATCTCTTGTGAAAATGCAATTGGGGAGTAGTCTATCAGTGGCTTCTACTCAATAGGAAAAAATAAATATAGTTGTTTAGTCTTATTATATAAAAGGTTAGAAACCTTTTTATCTATTTGATAAAAATATTGAAATAACATATATGTTCAAGTGATTTAGAAGATAATACCTGTCAACGTAAAGGAAAGAGGGCATTTGTTTCCCTGGAAATGTTTGCTCTTTGAGCTTTCACAGGTTTTTGCCTTGAGATATAGAAGTTTAATAAACACAGGAGACTAGAGGCTTCATTGTGGAGGGGAGCTGGGAAGATTGTTGTGAAAAATGATTGTTCACATAGTTTAAAAGTGACCTCTGCTAACATTTTCCTTGGCAATTCTATTTGTACAAATCATTGTCAGTCACTGTTGAACTTTGAAGAATTCGTTTTCATGCTGAAGGGCTCTACAGCAGTTACTATGTAACTCTATAAAACAGAAATCCATTTAAAAATCGTCTTTCTAAGAAGTAGTTTTGGAGTATTTGCTATGTTCATATAACATCAAGCTGTAAATTTAGAATAAATTCACCTGATTTCATCACAGTTTATATCACACACACACACACACACACACACACACACACACACACACACACACACAGGTTACAGGGCTTTCAAATACTAAAATAACTGCAAAATGAAATGAAGTCACCCAGCAGATGTGAAGGATCCAACAAAAAATGAGACAGAGCCCCATTTCAACTCCTTGTCAAAGAAGATCATGGCATCGGATAATTGGGAAATTCGGTTTATGCTCTGTAGCTGACACATCTGATCCCAGCAGGCATACCTTTGACTTTATCAGTTCTGTGATGGACATTCCCCAAGCATGCTGAAGGTCTGCTAGGTCAAGCACCCACTGCATGTCTTAGTGTTTCTGCCTCAAGGATTTTCCAATGCCATGGAAACATACTCACCCTATACAAAGCCAGGTATCTGATCTTCCTGGTGACACCCAGACAAGGAAGGTCAGGAATCAAAGACAAATTTCCCTTGTTCCTGTCTTTCAGAAGTACACTTATAAATTCATTTTTGATATGCCTCTGTGCTTTGAGCTCAGCTTTCCACCCCAATATCCAGTTCAATAATAAACTCATCATTATCTTTCCCTCATGTCCTCTTTTACCCTCCTCTTCCTTGTGGTTTTGATTATCAAGTGCTGTCTGATCTTGCCTCAGGATTAGCTAAATTAAATAAATGAATAAATACATAAGTATGGCAAATCAGAGCAAATTACAACCAAAACAAGTTTTCTTTTTCTTCTTACACTACCATCAAGTATCATTATCGTCTGGTAATGGAGATATTGTCTATAAACCCTGTAGTTGGGAGGCTGAGGAAGGAGGAGTCACTGGATTTCAAGACCAAATTTGGTTACATAGTGAGTTTTAAGTCATCTTGAGGTACAGTGTGAGTCCCTGTTTCATATAAAACAATAAAAAAGCATCATCATCAAAAAAAAAGACTAAGAAATAAGAGAATATTTGTCTTCAGTAAGAGAATTTGACTCTGGAAACACACATTAAAGACACAGTGATATAACAACTCTGCAAAGGACTGATGGAGTCAGAGAAAAGCATATGAGAGGAATCAACCTAGTCACTCACTATAACCTTTAATGCCTAATGAGGGATAGGTTTTAGAGCTTAGAGCTTATAGGCTATGGCTTTATTGATTAGTGATTTAAATCTTCTGATTAAACAAGAACATTGAGCATATAGAAATGATGTTGGAAAGAACAGAAACAAAAATATCTAAGAATCCTAAATGCCTGCTGAAAGGACAAAAAAAAAAGAAAGAAAGAAAGAAAGAAAGAAAGAAAACATTTGAAACAAATGCTTGCTACAGCAAGTAATGAGAATGAAGTTACAGATCAGTGCTACAGAAAAAGTTTGGACTTCAAATATTCTTCTAATAACATTTATATACAAAAACAAGCCAAATAGTTTTATTAAACACACTGAGGTGTTGTGTTGTTCACAATATAATTACGGTGTATTATAGTTATCTCTACTTAATGAGAAAACTAAGGCTCATAAAAAAACCCAAGTACAGGTCTTAAAGTCAGATACACACACACACACACACACACACACACACAATACTACAATGAACTTGAACATACTTTGGTGAAGTTTGATGAAGTGTGTATACCGGATAAAACATTTTGAAAATCCAGATATTGGCAAATGTAAGCATGTTTACACTGACATGGATGGAAAGCATTAGTATTTAGAATAATAGAGCATGTAAATAATTCTCGAGTGTTATAGTATTTAAATATTAGATGGGCAGTAATTAAAATAAATCCAATCAGTGCATGTGTTTATTAAGTGGAAGGTCATGTTCTATATTTATATATAAATTTTATATTTTTCTTTATTTTTCATATTTATTTAGTGTGTATGTTAATGTGCATTCTCACATGATCACATATTTATGTACCTATGGAGGTTAAAGTACAACTTTTGGAGATAGATTTTGGCATTCTAACTTAGGTTGGCAGGCTTAGTGCAAATGTCTTTACCATTAAGCAAATTTGCTGGCTCTGTTATTGCCATCTTAAAATTCTGCATCAATCTTTTTTAGGAGAGACGTTTGTACAATGTCTCATTCAGAGATTAACTATGGAGCAGAGATGGAAGGAAGGACAAGCATATAGCTATCTCCTAAGAGGCTCTGACAATACCTGACTAATACAGATGTAGAGGCTCACAGCCATTCATTGAACTGAGTACACGGTCCCCAATGAAGGAGTTAGAGAAAGGTTCTATGGAGCTGAAGGGTTTGCAGCCCCTTAGGACGAACAACAATTACTAACTAGTACCCTGAGAGCTCCCAGGGACCCAACCACCAATCAAGGACTATACAGGGTGGGATTGAATGTACTGGCAGCAGGTATATAGTAGAGGATTGCAAATTCGATCATCAATAGGAGTAAAGGACCTCGGCCTTGTGAAGGTTTTGTGCCCCAGTGT
>JADRCD010040906.1:396-11812 GCA_019843815.1 Montemys delectorum | reverse complement strand
ATTGTCTGCTCTTTGTTCACCAAAGGGCTACGAATGTTTCAGGTTGCTCTTTATTTTCAGAATCAAGTCAGCTAGAAGCACACAGCAAAGCAGAAAGCAGGAGGAAGCCCAGCCCCCAGGGCAGAGTGCAGGTGGAGTTGGCATCCAAGGCAGCTGGCTCCTTAAGCATAGGTGGTAACATATTGGGGTCCCATGTTCCCAAAGTAGGATCGTTCCCACTCGCTCATAAGTTCAAAGTGCACAGGACGGTGACAGAAGTTGCATGCAGCCACAGACACGTCTTGGAGGGGCAGCCCCACCTCAGTCCAGGCCAGCAGCAGCTTCTCTGAAAGGGAAGAAGAGAGGAGGGAAAGAGTTGGTTAGACTTGGTCTTCCAAAACCGGTGTGGCTACAGATACAACAAGGTATTGCTTCCCTCAACCCTTTGAGGTAACTTGGGTCCAGAAGTAGATGTACTTGTCTGCTTCAGTGTGACCCACAAATGCTACCATTTGTCTGTGGGTCCTAGGATGTATAAAAGACAGGAAATCATACCTGTGACAAGATTTAAAACCATGCTGTGCTAGCCTGTATCCCTCCCTACATAAAGAACACGGGTAGGCCTAACAGTAAATCTCTCTGCTTAGAAAATCCTGATCTGATAAAGACAACACTAAAAGGAATCATACTGCCCTATCAGTGTTGTGAGACAGGGTAAGGTGCATTCCTGGAGTGTGTAGGGACCCAGAGGATGGAACAGGAGCAGCTGTACTTCAGGTGTGTGGCTGGTCTTTGTTTTTAGCCCCTTTTCTGTCCATCCCTTTGTTGGTATAATCCAGTCTTGTGTTCTTTACACTATTTGTATGCAGATGACTCTGAATTTTTTACGTCCAGCTTCCCCAGAACTCTGTCTCAGTTTCCAGACTTGTATAACCAAGAGCATCTCTGCTTGACTGCCTAACAACTCGGACACAACTGAACCGTTTATACTGTCCTCCACCAAGCTCTTTCTGCTCGCACCAAGCTCTTTCTGCTCGCTTTTTCTGCCACTTACCTATGCCACTCCATCCGCACCCATCTTTTGTTTCCCAGAGATAAAGGGAATATTTTTGTCTCTGGGTATTTGCCTCGGGCTGTTCTCTGTGATGTCCATTAGGTACTTAACCCAGCTAACCTCCTTGTCTCCTTCAGATCTTCTCTCCAGGGTCACTTTAATGTTTTCTACTCTTGCCACTTCATGTGTACAGTCCTCCTCCAAGGCAGTACCTGCCCATAGCACTTCTTGTCCCTGCTTTCTGCTTTCCCTTAACACTTGGAACTAGAATGCTAATTAATTTTTTTTTAAAGTTGATTACCCCTTTCTACTAGAATTAAGAAGCTTAATTAATTCTAGTAGAAAATGATTCTGTTTTGTCTGTTCCTAGGTTTTTAGCACAGTGTCCAGCCCATAATAAGAACGCGATAGACGTCTATTGAAAGGACGAGTTAAGATTAGAAGATGAAGGGAAGTAAGCCAGAGGGGATAATGGATGATGAAGTCAAGAGAGTGAAGTACAAGGAGAGAACTTGAATTGATTGGACATAGTTAGAAAAACAAAATGCCTGTGACAGGCCAGGGCACAGACAGCACCAGGTGGAAAGCACCGAGTGTCTTACTAGGGAGCTTCAACTTTATGGTATAATCTAGGGGTCTCTACCAATTTGGGGCCCAACATCCATATTAGTATAAATGGCTTAGCATGTACTTCTAAGCTATATTTATGTACATTTGTCGTTATTTCACACATGAATTTAAACTCTGATATATTTTATCAGCTGGTGAATCAGCTTTTTTCTTAAAGATTTATTTACTAGGTATACGTTGTTCTGTTTACATGCATACCTGCACACCAGAAAAAGGTACTGGATCTCATTGCAGATGGTTGTGAGCCACCATGTGGTTGCTGGGAATTGAACTCAGAACCTCTGGAAGAGCAGCCTTAACCTCTAAGCCATCTTTCCAGCCCTGTGGATTATCTTGAATACCCTACCTTAGAAGAACGTGACAGGCAATGGAGAGGTTTGGGAAATGGAGCAATATTGTTGGGTTTTAGAGAAATCCCTCTGCTGGTTAGTGTGAGAACATTTTAGAAGGGGGAGGGGAAAATATGGCTGTATTTTCAAGAAACTGCAGCAGAGAAATGAGACTATATTTGAAAGAGGTTGAAGAGAAGAGGTGCAGGATTTCAGGCTGAGTTGGCTGTGGGATTAAGGGACTGGTGGAATAGTGGGTGATGCCTCTAGTATATCTTTCCTGCGAACGTGAACACTCAGACACCTAAGCACCGAGAGTTCTATAACCGAATCCCAGAGCTATAGAAGAGACTGAACACAAAGGCCCAAGTATCTGAACCACCCACTCCTACAAGCCTAAGTAGCTCTGACCATGGAGATGAGAGTCAGGACCCCTAGTGCATATGTGACCATGAGCCAATAACTGATTTTATGCTTCAATTTGTATATAATACAAAATGAATATTATAAAAGCATCTCTATTACATGTATTAAATGAGTTAGCACATTTAAAACAGTGCTTGGCACATGGTAAGTAATGGATATTAGGCAGCTTTATTTGATGTTTTAAATGAATGAATGGATTGACTTAATTATCTTCCTCAAATTATGCTGGATAGTCTGTAGACATAATGACTCTTCAATACACACCCTCTGCTTTCCTATCTAATCATTACTCCCAGAGTTCCTTTATTCTAGAATCTTGGCACTATATCTACAGGTAGTTCAATGTGGACCACAAAGACTTGCTCACCTGTAAATCCTTTCTACTTTTACTTCAAACTTCATAGCCACTCAGCTCATCATATTGGACTAGTACTATCTGTATCTGTTTCCTCTGCCTATCAATGAACGATTGTCTGCATATATTTATTTCATGCCAGAGACTTAGAATACGCACCTGCTGTGTGCCAGGTTCTATGTTAAAAAAATAAATAACTTGACAACATACATACATATATATGTATGTGTATATATATGTATGTATATATATATGTGTGTGTATATATATACATATATATATATATATATATATATAACATGGAAACAACAGGTTATATTTTGGACTATATATGTATATACAAATATATGCATGTATTGATGAAAAAACAGGCCATGAATTTGAAGGAGGGCAGGGAAGGGTATATGGGAGGGTTTGCGGGGAGAAAGGGGGAGGGAGAAATACTGTAATTAAATTGCAATCTCAAAATGTTCCTAAAAGAATATAGTAAACATTGGATGAATTCACCAAATTGCCGTCTTTTAGGGTAAAACCCAAACTCCCCAGCGCAGCTCTATAGGCCTCTAAACCTAGCCCTTATTTATGTTGTCTTTGTAGCTCATAGATGACACCCACCCCTCTCTTTCTATCCCCTAGTTCCAGTCCTCTGGAACTGCTGAAATGCCTTGAACTCCTGATCTGCCTTCTTCCACCTCCAAAGTGCTGGGATTTTAGGTATGCGTAACCACACTCAGCTGTTACTGTTCTTCACGTGTAGCTGTTCCTCACTTTTATCCTTACCCTTTTCTTTGTGTTATTTCCTCTTCTAGGAGCACCTCATATTAACTTTCTTCTCTAGGTCCAAAACCACTTACCTAATAAGATTCAGCCCAGAGGTCCCTTCCCCTAGGAAGCCTATCTTGAATCCTGAAGATGAAGGTTAGGCACCTCCTCTCTATTCCCACAATTTCCCCAGGGACTGTCTTTGTTAATTTTTATCTTACCTCACATCATTGTTTGTATCCACTATTGTTTCTATCTCTGTGATCACTCCAACCAAACTAGAGCCCAGGGAGTCTACAGGCTGTTCCCCAATCATTTGTGACCTTGGTATACAGCCTGGCACACAACAGATGCTTCTAGAAATATTTTCCAAGTTGAATGAATCTGCTCTCCCAGCTTTTTTGGATCCTGAGATTTAGGGGTAGGAAAATGTAGACAGCCATGCTGAGGACTTACCCACAAAGTTTTCCATCATCTGAGGACTGTGGTGGGGGGAGGGGGCCAAGCGCAGCAGCTCCTCACCACGAGGCACAGTTGGGTAGTTGATGGCCTGCACATAGATGCTGTGCTTGGAGAGCAGAAGATCACAGATCTTGCTGTTGAGTGCCGCATCACCCACCTAGACTCAAAAGAAAGGGCTTTCAGTACTTCTTACCCTGGGGCCACCATTGCACATTAGCTCTATTTAGCAGGTTGAGGGAACCAGATTAAAGAGCATCACTGAATTTGGGGACAGATTGTTTTTCATAAAGGACTTAGGCAGTGTCAGCTTCAGAATCTCTATCAAGGGGGAGCCCTGGGCCAGCAATGAGATGTGAAGGAGGGATAGAGTTGGCATCTTGTCTTGATACTATTTGTATAGCACGTACATTGGTTAACTAGGGGTGTTTGGAAAGCCAGGGCAGTTCTGAGTTGCTGTCACTAGTTTAAACATTAGATAGTTAGATCCAGTTGGCCCTCTGTGTCTGTGTTCTTTGTTCATGTATCCAACCAGCCACAGATACAACTTAAATATTGTTAATGTACGGACTCTCTTTCTTGATACACTTTAACTACTAAGTTGTTTTTATTAGAATTTGGTATTATTGGTAATCTAGAGGTGATTAAATGTATATTGGAGGGCTGAATAGATTACATGGAAATGTAACACTTTTTTGTACAGCCGAATGTGAGCATTTATGGATTTTGATATGGGCCATGGACAGAGCTGGAACCAATCCTCCATGGATACTGAGAGATTACTATTCTTTCTTTCTCATCCACAAATTGTTTTAAGAAGCATCTTTCCCACATCCGGACTTAACAGGCTCACAGAAATGTATGCCATTTAAGAAAGGAACAGGACTTGATTTTAGAAGTGAGAAGAAACATTTAAACAGAGCTAGTGATCTAGAGTACTAGCTCTTTTTATGGCTGTTCATTGTATTGTTTTGACCTCAACTTGTTAGTAACAAGTATATTTTACAGTATAATCAGGTGTGACAGGAACCTGATGAATTGATAGCCTTTACTTAGTGTTATATGCTCCAACATTTTCTATTCTTTTCCCCTGTGTTTACAGACTAAGTATATATAACCCACTAAACTGATTTTGTGACCCACCAATAGTTTTTATAAACAATTATAAGCTCAATATTGTGAGGGTCAAAGCAGTTTAGTAATAGTGAGGCAATGGTTGATGCTGAAATGACAGGTTAATCTATAATGGCTGATTTTTCAAAGCAGGGGCCAAAGTGACGCTAAAGTGTGTGTGTGTGTGTGTGTGTGTGTGTGTGTGTGTGTGTGTGTGTGTTGTGGGGTGGATAATAGTGATGATTGAAAGAGCATGTGTCAGTTTGCTGCAAATGGGAAGGTTCCAAGGACAGGGAGGTGGGGAAGGAAGTGGGGAAAGGTGGAGTCCTCACCCTGATGGGGATGATGTGGCTGGGACAGGGGATAACAGGAACACCCCTGTCCATTAGTAGCTGGCGCATGTGTTTGACGTTTCGCTGGTGTGCCCTCCTCAGGGCTTGACCCTCTTCTCCCTTGAGTAGACGCACAGATTCTAGAGCCCCAGAGAGCACCATGGGAGGCAGTGAAGTGGTAAAGATGAAGCCTGCAGCATAGGAGCGCACCATGTCCACCAAGTCCCGAGTGCTTGCTATATAGCCACCGACGCAGCCAAAGGCCTTGCCTGCAAAGAAGCAATAATCAGTCCCCAGAGGGGCAGGATCGTGCCCCAAGTAACACAGGCAGGTACACCAGAAGCTGGGGCTCCAAACTCTCTTCTCCTGTCCTCTGCACATTTCTCCTGTTCATGTCAGAGCCTTGCTTCTGTGGTTCTGAGATAGGACTGTCACATACTGCCATATGTGGTGACTAGATAGACAGGAGCAGGGTGGAGACTGTTACTTGGTTAGGGCCTGGAGAGTAACTAAGATGAAGCTCGGAGATGGGTGGGGAGGAGAACAGTTTTTTTCTTCTGGCTGAACCCAGCTGTTTTGTTCATGTCAGGAACTTTTAGAAAAATGTTTCTAGACTTTCTTGGTGACTCTGCATTGAGATGGGAAAGAGATGACTTGATAGGATAAAAGCCTGGGGTTTTAATGAAGACTTTTATGTCATTTCTATAATCCTTAACAGAGATTAATGCCAAAGTGGGGCCCTGGGCAGATTTGAAGGATAGAGGGAGAAGAAGGAGGAAATGATGAAATTATAATCTCAAAAAATAAAGAAAATAAAAATGGTTCATGCCAAGTTAAAAAAAAAAAGCCTGGGGTTATAAATTCTTTCCAATCAACTGTTTGCTGGGGCTGCTTCTCCACATTGTGCATAAGGGAAGTCCTTATATACAAGTGTTTTTGCTCACTGCTGGCTAGCTTTATGTCAACTTGATGTAAGCAAGAGTCATCTAAGAGGGAAAATGTGTAAGACTGGGCTGCAGGAAAGCCTGTAGAGCATTTTTATAATTGGTGATTGATATGGGAAGGCCCAGACTTTTGGGTAATACCACTGTGGGCTGATATCCCTGTGTTCTATAAGAGAGCAGGCTGAACAAGCCATGAGGAGCAAGCCAGTAACCAACATCCCCTCTATGGCCTCTGAATCAATTCCTGCCTCTAGGTTAGGTTCTTACCTGGTTTGAGTTCATACCTTGACTTCCCTCAATGGGCTTGTGATTCAGGATATGTAAGCCAAGTGAACCCTTTCCTCTCCGAGTTGCTTCTGGCCATATTTCATCATAGTAATATTAACCTTATCTAACATACTCACCAAGAGTTCCAGAGATGATGTCAAGCTTGTGCATAATTCCATCACGCTCCCCGATCCCTGCACCCCGGGTTCCATACAGTCCTACAGCATGGACTTCATCCACAAAGGTCAGGGCCCCATACTGGTGGGCCACATCACACAATTCCTCCAGAGGACAGATGGCACCTGAGTAAAGCCGAGGGAAAGGAGTAGGGAGTCATAACCCTTCCCTAACACCATTTCTTGTGTTCTTCTCACACGAACTTAACTTTGGCTTAGAAAAAGATGGTGTACACAAGGAAGGAGGTGTCTGCTATCATTTGGGAGTATTCCAAACATCAACCTCATGAACCACACCCACACCCCAGTTCTTCGTGTTTGTGTTCTCCCTGACCCTTTGCATTTCTTCATCTGGTCATTATTTTTAATTCATTCTGACAACTTCATTTCTATTGTTTTCAAATTCTCTGCTGCCATTAGGGGTTAGTACATTTCTCTCTAGAGATAGCAGTTGCCTGTTTGATACCAGTGTTTAATGTAGAAAAAAAGTCATTGTCTGCTCTAGCTTAGTACAATCCTCACTTCTGAGCTACTCACCCCCATTGGGCAGGAACAACTGATAAGCTATCCATATTTTTACACTTCCCTGGCATTCGTTGTTTCTGTCTGTTTTGGATTTCTGCCAGTCTTCTTTTTGTGTTCATATCTTGTTTCTATTTTTCTGTCTCTCCTTTTCTTCTACTCCTTCTGCTCTGTCTTTCTGATCTTTTTCTCAGTGTATTCCTTTCTTCTTCATGCTTTCTCTATACCCGTGTGTCTCATCCCAGGATTCTTTGCAGTTTTGCATTATTGACTTTCCTGAAAGTGTCTCTGGGAGGGTGGCTTGTCTTTTAGGAAGCTCTCCCTCAGGCTCAGTCACGGTGTAGCAACTTAGAAGCTATTTCATAGTCTATACTTATTTACTGTTTTCCACGCTATTTGAGATGTTATCTGAATTGGCTTTGTGGTCATTGTTAATATTCTAAGACACTGTGCCTCCATCCGCTAGAAATTGCTGAGGTAAAGAGAGTTGTAATACAGAAGAAACTTCTTCAGATGGAAATGGGCCCTAGACCAGGAATAAAGCTTGTGGGGTTGGGGAAAGGTAGGAAAATATAAGGACAACCAGCAACTGGAGATAAAACCTGAGAGAAGACAGTTCAAAATGGTTCTGGCACCATTTCAGGAGAAATCCATCTGTAGAATTGACTGATTAAATAGTTTCCACCAAAACAAACAAACAAACAAGGAGCAGCTCATTTACAGGTATAACTAGTGTGATTGCAGGCTATAATTCCCACTAGAAAAATGTGAATAGGCGTTCCATCTTAAAAATGCGCAAATGTGCAGGTTTTACTTTCTTTATGATTGTAGAATTTTGCTAGTGGACATGACAGTGAATTTCTGTGTATGTTAATTCATTTAGTGCTCAGGGCTAGTCTATTATTATTACCTGCACTTTTCGAATAAGCTAACCACAACACAAAGCAACTTTAAAAGCTTGAACAAGGAGCTAGTGAAAAGACTGAGCCAGCAAGAGAGCCTGATAAGCAGCCTAGTGACCTGAGATCTCCAGAACCAAGATGGAAGAAGTGAACCAACACTGCAGACTTATCCTCCACATGTGTGTTGTTCATGGGCACCCACATACACATTATATACAACAATAATAAGTATTCTTTTAAAACTTGCTCAAGCTAATAAATGCTTATGGTAGCATTTGAATGTGGGCCATTTGTGATTGCACAATGTTTGTGGGGCCTGTGGTTATAAATTGGGGAATTCTAAGGGTCCTCCATTGTTTCAGTTGGAAAAGTGGTACCTTAAAAGGAGATGAGGACCTCTTCCTTTAAATAATGTTGGAAACAGATCCCTAAGCCATGTGACTGGTGCACAGAACCAACAATAGACAACTCTGAACCTTATTTCACTTGATATAAGAAAGGAATCAAGAGAATAAAATCATTTATTTCTGTTAAAATATAATAAATGCAGTAACTTTGATCACCTATAATTCTACAGCCAGACATTTTACCCTGGAGAAAACTGAGGCCCAGAAACTTTGAGAATTTCCAAGTTTGCACAGATAATATGTATTGAGGGTGGGATTTAAATCCACATCAGACTTGAGAACCTTTTATGATTGAAAGGCTTCCTAGTAGACCATGGAACCCTAGGCAAGAGTTTATAAAGTTTGCTGCTCTAAAGACCAGACATTGCCACAGCCGACTTGCATATGATTCCTTATGAAAAGTGTGCCATGCGAGGAAATAGTTTTATATCCTAGTATGAGAATAATCATTTTGCCATCAACTGAATAAGGGAGTAAGACAAACTCTGCTCTTTGTGGGATTTAGCTTCTTTATGGATAAGAATGTAATAGCGGCCTCTCCTTTGGTGTTTACTACCTGTGTAACTCTGTGACTCCACTTATTCATGCCTCAGTTTCCTTGTGCAATAATAATAATAATAATATCACTTACTTAATAAAATTAATTATAATAAATAATACTTAATAATACCTACTATCATAAAACCATCATGATTTAGTGTTTTAAAATATATAAACTATGAATAAGTGCATAACATACTAATACTTACCATCCATGGAGTGAACAGTCTCAAAAGCCACAATTTTTGGTGTCTTGGGATCTGACTTCTCGAGAAGTTTCTTCAAGTGGCCTGGGTCATTGTGTCTGAAGACAAATTTGGCTGCTCCACTGTTGCGAATGCCTTGGATCATGGAGGCATGATTGCCTGCATCTGAGTAGATCTCACACTCTGAGGAAACAGGTCTGCTTTACCTTTTGTGTCTAACCTGACAGGAGAGTAAAGACTACCTACTCCCTTTCCCCTCTAAAGACCTGGTCTTGAGCTGGGCAGTGGTGGCGTACACCTTTAATCCTAACACTTGGGAGGCAGAGGCAGGTGGATTTCTGAGTTCGAGGCCAGCCTGGTTTACAGAGTGAGTTCCAGTACAGCCAAGGCTATACAGAGAAACCCTGTCTCGAAAAAAAAAAAAAACCAAAAAAACCAAAAAAATTAAAAAATAAAATATAAAATAAAATAAATAAAGACCTGGTCTTTTTCGTCCTCCTTTGGAAACCTTTGTGACACATCTCTTCCGCCCCAGTTACAACTCCCCTACCCAAGACGTCCCTCCAAGGATGCCTTTGACTTTCTTGAGGGAGAAGAAATTTAGTTTTCCAGGAACCTTGAGTTTGTCAATGACAGGTTTTGGTTTTATACTCCACTCTTGGGAAAATCAAAACTTGGAAAAAGATTAATCTCAGAGAATGCTTGTAGACTTGAATGGATGCTAGATTCTCCCTGGTCTACTTGATACTTCACCTTTTCCAGGTAGCACCCAAATGTTTATAATTATAGGGATGGATGCTTATCAGGTTTCACTGTTGAGATTATATGATCATGACAGTCACAGCAAAAGGAGCAGACAGTAGCCACTTTATTGAACAGGGAAAAAAAGCTAAGCACCAGGAAATGGTTTTCTCTAGGATAGGAAGAATCGAGAGAATTTTAGTGGGTTATGCTGGTAGGGTAGGGAAGTAGAGAATGTGGAAGAACCCCCAAATTTCACAGACATCAAGGAAGAACTGTAGCCTTCAATAAAGTAAGGTATAGCTTCCCTTTGAGAAAAATGAATCACAATTTCTTCCACAACTTGGCTTGTCTAGCTGGAAGTTCCTTGAGATCAAAGCCCAAGTCTTTTTATCTTTATATCCCTTCTTCATAGTATAAGGCACAGATATTAATAAGGAAATGTTTTAATGAGTAAATGAATAAATAAGTGACTAATGTATAAATGAATGAAAGAGTAAGAGAGGGATGGCAAAAGATGAGATTTAAAAGATATCTGTGTATTGTTTTGTTTTTTTTAGTTAGGATCTCATTGAGTAGCCTGAAATTCACGGTGTAGTACTTTGGACTCAGCCTTCCAAGTACAGTAATTATAGATAAGATCTATCATGCCCATTTTAGGATTTAGTTTAGCTAGAAGCCATGACATGGAGTTTACATTTGATCCTAGAGGTAACAGGGGTCCAAAATACTTTATGTATTTTGAACAGGGTAAAGACATAGATAGATTTGTGTGATAAGACATTGTTCAGAATGTATGAAGAGTATATTGTAGGCAGTGAAAGAAGAAATCAATGAAATGATGTTGCTTAGACTAGAGTGGTGGTAATAGAATGAAAAAGTCTTGGGTTCTATTGGTTGAGGAGTAAAGAATTCATCAGAAAGAAATCCTCAAGATATTAACTATACTTAGGGGTTCTGGATGACCCAAGAAAAAGTGTTCAAGTGGCAGTGACTTTTGAAGTGTGCACTGAAGTAGCAGTCACCAAGTACAAAGACTTTTCTCCTGCATTTTGCCGTTTGTAGGCAGGAGAGAGAAAAGTCAGGAGCTAGAGAGTGACGTAGGGGTTGAAGCAAGAGACTTAAGGAAAGGGAATGGCTGAAGATACAGAGGGATCAAGGGTCAGATGTGAGGGTGAAGGACATACATACATACATACACACACACATACACACACACACAGATAGAGAGAGAGAGAGAGAGAGAGAGAGAGAGAGAGAGAGAGAGAGAGA
>JADRCD010040899.1:1311-11409 GCA_019843815.1 Montemys delectorum | reverse complement strand
GTTAAAATGACAAAAGAATATTAAATGACTAACCTTATATTCATTGTCACAATCTTCTTTACTAATAAAATCTTTCAACTTTTTGTTATCATCAATATTAATAAATAAAATTATTCTGTTTTATAAGAAATACTTCATAAAAGTCCACTTCCTTTGATTACATGGCATACAGTGGGATTACATTTGCAGTCTGTTGACATGCTTATCTTCACTAAATCACAGCAAATATATATATATATATATATATATATATATATATATATATATATATATGTAGGACTGTCTGCTGGTTCTTGGATGAGAATCTTTTATAAAACAGATCTCTTCATTTATTTGAGTGTGCATTTCCACCTGGTGATGTGGACTTAAGCAATAGCAAGATGAAACATGCTTGAATGTTATATGTGAGAGAGAGAGTGGATGCAGCCATATGATAAAGTAACACATAATCTGATCAAAAGTCTGTGGATAAATATATAAAAATCAAAATTATTTCTTAAAACATTCTGAGCACTGAATAGAATGCATATTTTCTTTGTAAAAACTTCTGGAAAATCTGAAACATAATTTAGAGAATGATCAGTGAAACATAAAACTGTAAACATCCCAGGTTAGTGTTACATCACTATATTATCATACTTTTAAATTGACCTATTACATTCTATTCCATGAGGCAAAGATTGTGTCCTTAAAACACTGTTATTATTATTTTTATAGCAGCAAGTGAATCTAATCCAGTAACCATGCATGTCATATATATATATATGACAGACATAGGATTATTTGAGAAGTACATAGAGGATCAAATCTAATCCTTTGCATCAAACCATCAAATAAATGCTTGCTTGCTAAAGAACATAAACATTATTCAGTACTTTCATATAAGTTTGTTTTCTTTTTCTTTTCTTTTCTTCTTTTTTTTGTATTCCACATAATTGCCTATGAGCTTCTTAGAAATTCAGATTCTGAGTGTTCACATTAGCATGCTAAATCTGAAAAACAATTTCACCAAGCTCATGAGGTGATTCCAATATATCAATTAAATGTAAAATGTTCTTCAGAAGTATATCTGTTGATAGTGATTTGTCATTTGGGTTAACTAATTATTAATAAGGTGACAAAGACTTGGAGATTCTCATATATTCTATACATTCACCTGAGGAGCTTAAAAATGATCTAGTAGGTTTTAAAATAATGTAGCTTAGGCCAGGGTTATGAATAGGCTTTGGCAGTTCTGTTTATAAAGTGTTATGGCTGGAGTCACTGGTTTATTCAGGAGGCAGAAAGCCGAAATGACATTCAAGAGAAAATAAATATTCTTTTCTAATTGGTACAGTTTTGTGTGAAGCAGTGAATGTTAAGCTCATTACTAAATTATTGTATTTTCCAATTATGTTTGTGTTTTTAACTTCTCCAAGAGGCTACAAAGAGTTCTTGGTAGTATTATTGGTTTTAATAACAATAGTGGTAATGTTATCAGATGATTGAACTTTTGGTACTGTTAGACTAGAAGGTTTCTGGCACTCCAGGGGTTATTTGATGTTTTGCTTTTATCCAAGCTAGAGGAGAAAGTGACTACTGTTTTCCTATGTCTTTGAAAATGAAGACATCAGCTTTCTGACTTTATCTATATTCAGTGAGAAAACTGATAAATTTACCAACTAATAAACATATCAGAATCTGTTTTTTTTCCTCCACATAACCCTAAACAGCATTGAGAAATCAATTGGATTCCAAAATGGGTTACTAGTTTTCTGGAAGAAGTTCAGTGATAGGGAATATATAAGTAATTACTTCCAGATACAATGTGATGAAAACTTATGTGCACATAGGTTCCCACTTTCACATCAATAGCCTCTTATTTTCTTAGAATCCTTAGCTACAAAGGGTCTTTATTTGTCTCCCATATTTTCTGAATTGCCAAAATCAAGACAGATGCATGGGAGGAAATCATGTGATATAGAAGTCAGATGCTACATATTTATCTTTCTAAAAGGGATATAGAAATGCGTACAAGAACAAGACAAGAAGCAGTAATGCTGTAAGCAACATTTTAGAGCCAGTAATCTAAAATTCACCTGAGAAAACTGAAAACCTTCCATCACACGTTGACATAATATTGTTATTTGAGTCCCCAGAGAGCCTTGTGAAAGTAATTAGACATTTCTATTACCTTAATTCTCACATAGGGTGAGAGAATAGGTAGGGAAAACTGTAAAGGGAGCGAATACGTGAGAGAGGGAAGAGAGTGCTGCTGTTCTTGTGTGTTCAGTGAAGAAACACCAGTAAAGCCTTTCAGCTTTCAAATGTTTGAAAATGCTTCAAGTGTTCTGCAGAAATTGAAAAGTTCAAACCCTTTCACATAATCTCAGACAGAAATTAGCTTTGAAAATTTGAGGAGGGATAAGAGTTATAAAATGCAGTTTAGCTTAATCCTTTCATAGCTAATTAGTTATTCATTAGAATAAAGTGAAGCAAGAGAACTGAGAAGAGTTGGAATGCAGAGAGAATAAAAGCTAAGCACATGGGTAATTTACTCACCCAGGTAACCATACTCCTGAAATAAAGGTAGTTGTTACTGTTAAATTCGAGAAGCAGGAGTAAAAAAATCTTTTTTTTTCCAAATTATGTACATACTCATTTTATTGCTTATGACTTAGGGATTGAATGCTCAAGGAACAGAAGCGGGGGGGTGGGGGGGGGAAAGGCAAGCTTCTGAATTCTAAACTTCATACAGTGAGACTACTTAGTGGAAGATGAACAGTGGCTAACAAGAGGAAATACTATGTCAATAATGGCTCAGCTGGAACAAGGCTGTACTGAGTGACACCAGGCTTTGTGCTGGGGCAAAGCTAGAAGGAAATGGCAAAGACAGCCCTTTATAAGTAGGTTAAAATCCACACCTAGGAAAGCTGAATCAAGAATGAAGAGGTGTACTCCAGTGACAGGTTTTTTTCCTCTTGCTGATCCATCCTTGTAAAGAACTGTGCAATCAATGAAACTTGCCCATGCAGGTCTCTGACCCTGAGAGAAAACTTAAAACCAGGTTATAGCTTTGATTGCAGTGAGGAGAAACTTCCTAGTCATGCCAGTGACAATTGGGCTTGGCCGTGACTAACTAAACAAAACTGGTTGAAATAAAAGTGAATTGATAAAAGTGAATTGATATTTCTTTTGTGTAAAGAAATCAGGAGGTAGAGGTCAAAGCATAGTATGTCAGTTTCACCATCATGAATTACTTGGATTTTGTCATCTTTTTTTTTTCTTGTATTTTTAATGGGAATTTTATGCTTCATAATCCACTAAAATAATCACTAAAATAAGGATAACCCTGCTTCCTTCAAGGGAACATGTGGTAAACTGCACACATCACTTGAATTTCCTATCCTTTAGCCAAAACATGGACATATAAAGAAACTGATACTCAGATTCTTTTATTCTAGGTAGCGACATTTCCAGCTAAAAGTCATCAGTTAATAAACTACAGAACAAAAAAACAGAAATTAAACAAACAGAATGTTTTACTTAAAATAATACAGCTTTGCATTTAAAATAGCCAGATTTGAAGAATCAATATCAATCTCTAGTAAAGAAACATAATAAAGCCCTCTGGCTGTCCTTCCATTGCCTTCAGAATGAAGTCCACATACCTCATTCTGTCTTGCTATATCTTCTACATGCAATTTCCAGCCTTACATTTACAGATATCCTCACAGGTACATTGTACTCCAATCAAAATACACCATTATAAAGACCTGTGGATAGCATGTTCTATCTTGTTTGATTCTTCCAGTTTCAATTACTTTTTGCTTGCTGTAATTGGAATGCATATGATTGAGATATATTTAATAAATTACTTTGCAAATTATAACATTATAAGTGAATATTCATCAATTTATTTTGACTTGAGCCAATTCTACAATGATTACTCAGAACTTTGAATGGATAAAATAATTTTCAAACCATAGGAAAGGGAAAAAAAAAAACAAAATTAGTCAGTGAGTAATCTGCAGGCAGGCATGCTCCTTTGTTTTGACTGGGAAGCACCTATGTCCTGTTGACATGCACAGTTATGCAGATGGTATTGATGCTTAGTTTAACAACTTTATTTCGTATTTTTTCATGGTTTTGTTTTCAAGAAAGCCAAGAGTAAAGCTTCTCTTTTTTGGTAAACTTATTACTGAATTCAGAAATCACATACCCATTTGTGCAAGAGGCATGTCTTGAGTGTATGTTCATGTGTGTATTACCCTGGGTTCTATTTCGTTTTGATTTCACTTTTCTGCTATTTTTGACAATAGCTCACCAGATGCATTAATGTGTGCTGGAAAATTGTTCCGTTTCAATGAACATGGGGGATATGTTCAGAGTCCAGGTTTCATGCCTTACCTATAACAATACTCTCAGAGTCAAAGAGAGCTGCTGTGGGGTTTCCGAAGGGTATTCCAGTTAATGTCCGTCAACAGAATGTGATTATTACTGAAAATTCAGGAAGTAAATAGCCAATTTTGTCAAGTTCACTTACTGTCATGAGGGCATTCCAAAATTTTCTCTAGGCTCTGCTTTTTAACATACTCCTGAGAAGCAAAGTTAGGTCCATCAGTGAGCATCAGATACCTATCTCTATGAGGACTTTAGTAATAAATGTGAATCTCTGAATAAGTGTGAGATATGAAGCTTGATTCAGACTATCAAACTGAACATTTATAACAGTGTATCTGATTGCTTTTCATCTCTATTGCCTCCATCGTGACACTGAGTGTTTTGGATAAACTAAAATTACTATTTTTTCTCTGAGGAACCTGGACCCTAGCTTATACAGAAAAAAATCCTTTTCCACTGAGGAAAAAAAACCTGAAAACTTTATTAACAATTTCTTGATACCACTGAAATTTTGAGTTAATGTTAGTCAGTGTGTCCACAAGGGCCTACTTAAACTTTTGCTTTATGGGAAAAAGAAACTACTGTGATTTAAGCAGTTGAGCTGTTTGTGTTATTTAAAGCTGACAAAATTGTCAAATAGTAGTGCCATTAAAAAAAAACTGATAAATGAAGAAGTATCAAAAGAGTTGGCTAGTTTTACCTATGTTCTTTGGGTTCTTGGAGTTGTGAAAATGACAGGTATTATAGCTTGAATATGGAAGTCCCTCTAAGACTGATGTTTTGAACACCTGCTCCCAGGTTTTATTGTTGCCCTGATGGTCGGTAATACCTTTACAAAGTATGACTAGGTGAATGGAAGAAGTAGGTCATTAAGAATAAATTTTTGAATGTTGTGCCCCCAGGCTCTGGTCATAGTCTATGGTCTATCATATATCTGCTTTGTACTATGTGAGAAGACACTGCTGTTTGATGGCACCATTTCAGATGGAGCTCTATGCCTTCCCCACAATGAGGGATGGGCATTCCTTTGAACCCATAGACCACACCAAACCTGTCCTCCTTTAACTCATTTCTGATTCATTTAACTGAGTCACAGTGACATCAAGGATACTTATACAGAAGTGAAATGATTTAACAGCCATAGCCAAATTAAAAGCACACAGAAACAGGAAAAAGACTGAGATTTGGGCAAAGGCCATAGCTTCCTGAACAAGATTTTAATAACTCAGTAAATAATGGTAATCATTAACAAATGGGACTGAATTAAATTAAAATGATCTGCACAGAAGAGTAAATAATTATCAGAGTGAAAAGACAACAAACAAAATGAAATTAAATGAAGAGAATATATTTGCTATCTAGTCCTCAAATATAGGTTTTAATATCCAGCATATAAAAGAATCCCAACACTAAATAACCAAAGAACAAAATGGCTATGGAACTGAACAGAGAGTTCACAAAATGAGAAATTAAAAATATCCAAAATATATCTCAAAAAGTGTTATAATCCTTAACAATTAGGAAAACACAAATTAAAGCCACTTTAAGATTTCCTTTTGCTACAGTATGAATAGCTAACGCTAAGAACTGACAAGAAATGCTGGTGAGGATGCATTAACTGCTTGTTGGATTGCAAACTGGTACAGCAATTATGAAAATTAATATGGCAAATTCTCAAAAATAAAACAAAACAACAATAAAAAACATATGGCACAACTATACAACTCCTTGGTTTATGTCCAAAGGACTAAACATCTGACCCACAAATACTTGCTCTTTGTAGTCATCCTACTGACAATAGCTAGGAAAAGGAAATGCCCAAAATATTGTTCAACAGATGGATGCAAAATGGACATACAAGCATATACACTATGTAATAATACTATTTAGTTCTAAAGAATGACAGAGTCATTAAATTTTTAGATAAGTGGATCAAAATAGAAAAGATCATATTGAGTGAGATAACACCAACCCAGAAAGACAAACCTCACATGTTCTTTCTCATTTGTGGTTCCTAGTCCTAAATTTTCAGATGTGAGTATCTAACCTGTAGCAACCACAGATATCAAGGAAAAAAAGGAACAAGATGCCTGGTAGAGAAGGAAATGAAGAATGAAGCTAATATGAAGAAAGAAATTGGAAAAACAGAAGGAATCAGGGGGAGAAAAAAGCTATAAGTAACCATATTGTTTCATATTTATATAAAATTATATTTAATACATTTAAAAGTTTTTAAAGTACGTGCATATACTTTAATTAAATTATGCTACATTGGGTGATAATGCTTTACCCAAGATCTATAGATCATAGACTATCTAACAAAAAAAAATCCAATACCAGGCATGAAAAAAACTCCTTTCAAGTTATCAGAGAGCCTACCACACAAAAGATATTGTTGTTGTCCTTGATTATCTGCCAGATTTTGAAAGTAAGTCACTATAGAATTTAGAAAAAAAATCAGAGCACATGCAACTTAAAAAGGTGACTTAGGAATGTAGAACAGCAAAATGGAGGAGGAAGAAAATATAATAAAAAAGTATAGTTCAGGGTTGAGTATGATCAAAGTGCAGTCAACACCCATACATAAATGTCATATGAATCCCATGACTTTGTGTAATTATTATACAAGAACAACTACATAAAATGCACATGTCTGGTATCTGGAGAGATGGGCAATGAGAATCAAACTTTGCCATACCTTAACATAGCAGCATTTTAAAATGAAAGAGAGCTTTGGAACTTTTAAATAGTGAATAGCTTTATTAGGATGCACAACATATTACTCTTTTTCAAAGCAAAGTGTCCACATTCTGTTTTTTTTTGAAATCTCCTTATAGCACATATTGCATTTTCCTTCTTCTTCTCTTCAGACCCATTTGTCAGCCTTGAATCTGATATTCACTTCACCAACATTTTGACATTTGCTGTCAATCACAGAAGGAAAACATCAAATTATTTCCTAGAACTAAATGTTACTGATTTCTCTGGTTAAAAGGAATTAAGATATTTTTAATAACATCCTGATTATATCTAGATTATATCTGAACACTTCATCCCACGAATACCTAGGAAATGTCTTTCAACAAGTTCAACTTGGGGTTGAAAAGTATCACTACCAAACCAGCCACTTAGAAATGAACTAGTACCAAATGAAGTGTGATTATGGATTCTGCCTTGTCAGTAATTGTCAGTAATATTATTTGCTTGTATATACTTTTGCTCATATGATTTACACACCCATTGCTGTCATAAATATTCCATACAATATTTAAAGCCCATACATAATCCAGCAATAAGAAATGTCAGGTGACAAAATAGGAAGATGCATGGCATGTTTAATCATATGTTCATATGCTTGATTAGTATTTTATGGTCACCCCAAAGAAATTGCATTCACAGACAAGTATGATACTATAATGACCATTAACAACTTCTTTTCCTTTTTTGTTTGCTTGTTTTTAAGATAGGGTTTCCCTGTGTAACAGCTTTGGATGTCCTGAAACTAGCTCTCTCTCTCTCTCTCTCTCTCTCTCTCTCTCTCTCTCTCTCTCTCTAAATTAAGCTGCTGTTGAACTCACAGAAATCCTCCTGCTTTTGCCTCCCTATTGCTTGGATTATTTGCATGTGCCACCATTCTTTAAATAGCAGCAACCCATATGGAACAAGGAAGGTAGAGAGTATCAAGCTTCGTTCTTTTGATGCTTTGTGAATGCTCGTTTCTCTATTAAACATCCAAATGTTATGGAATGACCAAGTTTCTAGAACAGCAAAGACTTATCTTCATTTGAATATCATTTTTGTGTTCTTAATTACAATATTAGTCCTTGGTAAAATATTTCAAGTTTCTAGATTATTTCAACTCATAGGTTTTTCTTTTGGTTTCTTTTTGTACTTCAGCCCACTCCTCTCTGTGGGTACTCAAAGTTCCCACTGATTTCTCCACTTGAGAATCTGTCCTCTTTACCACTTTCTCTGTCTAATTCTGTTCAGTGGACACTTGTTTTCCTGGGGCTCACCTGTGAATTACTGAGTAAGAACTTTCTGAGAGCCTGTTGAGGTCCATATGTCAACAATAAAGAGAAGTTTCCTGAATTTACTTCTCTATGTGGCATGTGTGAATTATAACTGAGGCTTGCAGAGTCAGCCCAAGTAGCTATTATATTGTAAAATACACAGCACAGATACTAGTAAAGGTCAATGAGAAGTTTATAATGTTTAAATGTATTTTAATTGATACTTAAAAGCACTACATATATGTATATATATGAATGTTTACTCTGCCATAATTCAATCAGTTAACTATATCTATCCTTTCCTTATGTTAAAAGCATTCAAACTACTTTCTACTCTATTTATGAAATGGACATTCCTTTATAATCACGCTATTATACACAATTCTACACCAAAACTTCTTTTTTCTCTCTATTTTTATAGTAAGTAGTCATTGTCCAATTTTATTCATCCTTCCCTTGATCTTGGGAAAGGTTTGTAATCAAAGATGTCCTTCCTAGCATTCTTCATATCATTTCATACCATGCTTCATATTATGTAGATGCTGTTTCATGCATTATTTATAAAGTTCCCCAAACTTAGCAACAAACTCCTTGATGCAATCAAGAAACTGGGATATGAAAAGAAAATTCTTAAAAGGCTACTATATTTTCATTTTTTTAGTTAATGTTTTTATTTCATTTTTAAAATTTTTATGCATTTTTTCTTGGATATTTTCTTTATTTAGATTTCAAATGTTTTCCCCTTTCCCCTTTTATTACTTCATTTATTTTTTTGAGATCATAGTGAAGTTAAATCATTTTCCTGTTCTTTTTCTTCTCTGCCTTTCTCCTTATTTTTGATACAGTTTAACCATACATAATACTGTGGATATTTTCATATATATATTATTTCCTGAGATATTGTCCTGGCATAACTATATATACATTGATACTACCAGATTGTCTCTATAAAACTCTGAGTTTCGCAACTAAGAATGAATAAGTAAAATGTCATTTAGATTTAATATTTCCCACTTCCCCCTCAAATTTCCTAGTACAGTAGACAAGATCACTAAACTGGGTGTTGAGTCCCTGACGTCTTTCTCTATTTTTGCCTCTTAGCCAGTGTGAGATGAACAGGTTGTTCCACCATTCACTTCAACTCTGCAGTACAAGTCTCCCTATAGACACAAATGCATGGTACCAAGCGACTACAGCTGAAATTTGTAAAACTGAACCACCATAGCACATCTCTTCATAGCTTAGGTTATGTCCAATATTTTGTTACAGTGATGGAGAGATAACAGAAGTCCATAGTATTTTTGACTCCAGTCTCTGCCAGTATATAATGGACATAAAAAGTTCCACACAAAAGTGTTTAAATGGCTGTTTCAGTTCATTATATATGCTATGATTAGTATAGATGGTTTTAGTTTTGATTTCTTAAACCATAATATAATTATCCAATTTGTTCTTTTCAAAGCACACCTTAGAAAAAAGTTTTAAATTTTGTATATATGAATATTTCAGGGAGTTTCTGTAACCACAGCTTTTTATTTCAAGGTTTTCATAGGATTATATCAGATTGAAATAATGATAGTCGGGCCAGGTGGTGGTGGCACATGCCTTGAATCCCAGCACTTGGGAGGCAGAGGCAGGCGGATTTCTGAGGTCGAGGCCAGCCTGGTCTACAAAGTGAGTTCCAGGACAGCCAGGGCTACTT
>JADRCD010040887.1:2951-13689 GCA_019843815.1 Montemys delectorum | reverse complement strand
TTTTACTATATTAATCCTGCCAATCCATGAGCGTGGGAGATCTTTTCTTCTTCTGAGATCTTCTTCAATTTCCTTCTTCAGAGACTTGAAGTTCTTGTCAAATGTATCTTTTACTTGCTTAGTTAGAGTCACACCAAGGTGTTTTATATTATTTGTGACTATTGTGAAGGGTGTTGTTTGACTAATTTCTTTCTCTGCCTGTTTATCCTTTGTGTAGAGGTAGGCCAATGATTTGCTTGAGTTAATTTTATGTCCAGCTACTTTGCTGAAGTTGTTTATCAGGTTTAGGAGCTCTCTGGTGGAATTTTTGGGGTCACTTAAATATATTATCATATCATCAGCAAATAATGATAGTTTGACTTCTTCCTTTCCAATTTGTATCCCTTTGATCTCCTTTTGTTGTCTAATTGCTCTGGCTAGGACTTCAAGTACAATATTGAATAGGTAGGGAAAGAGTGGGCAGCCTTGTCTAGTCCCTGATTTTAGTGGGATTACTTCAAGATTCTCTCCATTTAGTTTGATGTTGGCTACTGGTTTCCTGTATATTGCTTTTACTATGTTTAAGTATGGGCCTTGAATTCCTGATCTTTCCAAGACTTTTATCATGAAGGGATGTTGGATTTTGTCAAATGCTTTCTCAGCATCTAATGAGATGATCATATGGTTTTTTTTTCTTTGAGTTTGTTTATATAGTGAATTACGTTAATGGATTCCAGAATATTGAACCATCCCTGCATCCCTGGGATGAAGCCTACTTGATCATAACGGATGATCATTTTGATGTGTTCTTGGATTGTTTTGATGTGTTTGCAAGAATTTTATTGAGTAATTTTGCATCGATATTCATAAGGAAAATTGGTCTGAAGTTTTCTTTCTGTGTTAGGTCTTTGTGTGGTTTAGTGTCAGAGTAATTGTGGCTTCATAGAACAAACTGAGTAGAATACCTTCAGTTTCTATTTTGTGGAAAATTTTGAGGAGTATTGGTATTAGGTCTTCTTTGAAGGTTTGATAAAAGTCTTCACTAAACACATGTGGTCCTGAGCTTTTTTTGGTTGGGAGACTATAATGACTGTTTCTATTTCATTAGTAGATATGGGACTGTTTAGGTCATTTATCTGATCTTGATTTAACTTTGGTACCTGGTATCTGCCTAGAAAATTGTCCATTTCATCCAGTTTTCCAGTTTTGTTGAGTATAGACTTTTGTAGTAGTATTTCATGATTTTTTGGATTTCCTTAGTGTCTGCTCTTATGTCTCCCTTTTCATTTCTGATCTTGTTAATTAGGATACTGTCTCTGTGTCCTCTAGTTAGTCTAGCTAAGGGTTTATCTATTTTGCTGATTTTCTCAAAGAACCAGATCCTGGTTTTGTTGATTCTTTGTATAGTTCTTTTTGTTTCTATTTGGTTGATTTCAGCCCTGAGTTTGATTATTTCCTGCCTTCGACTCCTCTTGGGTGAATTTGCTTCTTTTTGTTCTATAGCTTTCAGCTGTGCTGTCAAATGCTGGTGTATGCTCTCTCCAGTTTCTTTTTGGAGGCACTTAAAGCTATTAGCTTTTCTCTAAGGACTGCTTTCATTTTGTCCTTACACTCATTGTGTAAGTTTGGGTATGTTGTGGCCTCATTTTCATTAAACTCTAGAAAGTCTTTATTTTCTTTCTTTATTTCTTCCTTGACCAAGTTATCATTGAGTAGAGTGTTGTTAAGCTTCCACGTGTATGTGGGCTTGCTATTGTTTATGTTGCTATTGTGGAGCAACCTTAGTCCATGGTGATCTGATAGGATGCAAGGAATTATTCCAATCTTCTTGTATCTGTTGAGGCCTGATTTGTGACCAAATATATGGAGAAGGTACCATGAGGTGCTGAGATGTTAATAGATATTAAGGAAAAGTAATTGTTGCTTCCTATTATTTTTGTAGTTAGAGTTGGAATTCTGTTCATGTGGCTATCTTCTTTTAGTTTTGTTGGAAGATTACATTTTTGCTTTTTCAGGGATGTAGTTCCCCTCCTTGTGTTGGAGTTTTTCATTTATTATCCTCTGAAGGGCTGATTTTGTGGAAATATATTGTGTAAATTTGGTTTTGTCATGGAATACTTTGGATTCTCCATCTATCGTAATTGAGAGTTTTGCTGGGTATAGTAGCCCGGGCTAATATTTGTGTTCTCTTAAGGTCTGTATGACATCAACCCCGGATCTTGTGGTTTTCATAGTCACTGCTTTTAATATTCTTTCTTCGTTTTGTGCATTTGGTGTTTTGATTATTATATCTATTATCCTTAGGTTTGGTCTTCTCATTGTGTCCTGGATTTCCTAGATGTTTTGGATTAGGAACTTCTTGCATTTTGTGTTTTCTTTGACTGTTGTGTCAATGTTTTCTATAGTATATCTTCTGCACCTGAGATTCTCTCTTCTATCTCTTGTATTCTCCAGAGTTGTCTCTCTTTGTGATTTCTTAACTGTTTCTACTTCCATTTTAGGTCCTGGATGGTTTTGTTCAATTCCTTCACCTGTTTGGTTGTACTTTCCTGTAATTCTTTAAGGGATTTTTGTGTTTCCTCTTTAAGGGCTTCTATTTGTTTACTCCTGTTCTCCTGTAATTCTTTAAGGGATTTTTGTGTTTCCTCTTTAAGTGCTTGAACCTGTTTACATGTGTCCTCCTGTATTTCTTTAAGGGAGTTATTCATGTCCTTCTTAAGTTCCTCTATCACCATCATGAGATATTATTTTAGATCCAAATTTTGCTTTTCCGGTGTTTTGGGATATCCAGGACTTACTGTGGTGAGGGTACTAGGTTCTGATGAAGTCAAGTAGTCTTGGTTTCTATTGGTAAGATTCTTGAATTTGCCTTTTGCCATCTGTTGATCTCTGGTGTTAGAAGTTCTTGCTGTCTCTGGCTGGAGCTTGTTCCTCCTGTGGGTCTGTAAGCCTGTGTCAGCACTTCTGGGAGATCAGCTCTCCTCTGGTACTACAGGCTGATGATCCTCAAATATATGTGTGCCTTGATCCTTGCTTCAGAGATTCTCTAAGTGAAAGGCCATTAGATGAATACAGACTGGAACACCCTCCAAACTCTGAGACAGGCATTATCACACTATTTTAGAAAAGAAACTGAGAGTCAAGGATGTGAGAACAGGCTTATTTGTTATCTCCAATGAATGCTATCCAAATGGTCTGGTTTCAGGGTTGGTTCTTCAGAAGAAGCCCCTAAAACTTCTGCTCAATGATATTCCAGGCATGATGTCCCACCTTCATGGAATCCCAGGATTTAATACAGTTTCACTATCCATTGTGTGCAGATGTATCTTAAAAGGGAGATATCCAAGTGCTCTGGTTGTACCAGTACAAAAGCAGAAGTCTGTGGGAACATGAAAGGTAGCCTGCTTCCCCATTGAACTAAGGCTAGAAGCCTCAGGGACTCTGAAAGGATGGTAAGAGCTTTGCCTGTTCCTCAGTACCAGGCCCCTGTCACTAATTTCATCCCCCCCCCCCAATAGATTTGTGGCCATCAGTAAGGGCAATGCTCCAAGCTCCCCACAGGTAGGAAAGGATGTGACCTGTGGTCATGTAGGCTCAAGACAGATCTCCATTTTAATGAGGTACCTAAAGGCCTGGAGGGCTTAATCAATAAGCTTTTCTTCCAAGACATTCCTCTCTGCAAAAGGTATTTAACCTCGGTCCCACCCTGAGAAGTGAGTGTGATTTTACCCATCCAATTTCCGCCACGACAATAAATATCTTAAAACCATGGACTGCCTCTTTTCATCAGGATCCACCATAGGGAGCCGTGGAGAAGGCCTTCACCTATAGAGCTGCAGTCTAGTCTCCTGTAGAAGGCCTCTCTGCACTCCCAGCCATGACTGCCTCCAAGCCAAGCCCAAGACTGCCATCAAGCTTTGGACTCTCCCCCATGGGAGCAGCTGGAGCTCCTCTCTTCCCCCTAACCCCCCCCCCATCGCCTTGGGATAAATCCAGCCAGTGGGCTCCTACTCCCTTCTCAGCTCTTCCGAGGCTTCCAGCAGCACATAGATGTTCAAGAGCCTGAGAACCATGTGGTCCCTGACTCATGGCAGGCCCGGGAACCCCTAAGCCAGCTCCAGCTGTCCCCTGCCTCAGACTGTGCTTTCCCGCCCCCAGAGCAGTGTCCAGGGGCTTCCCTATGGCCCAATACCCACCTGGCAACAGCGTTTAGTAAGTGCTGTCACCTCCTGTGTCCTGCATCCCCAGCAGCCAAGCCCTGTGACCAAGCCCTGTGTGTGAGACACAAGACCCAACAACCCTACAGGAGTCCTGGCCCAAGCATGTCTTCCTTGGCTAAGATGAACCTCTTAAAGGCAAGGTGCTAAGCACACAGGGCTACCTGACATGCTGCCTAATGCTGGGAAAGCAGCTTTCTCTCTGATCTAGGCCAAGCCACTCCAGTGATAATAACACCCACAACCCTGTGGGTACCCTTGAAGTAGCTCATACTGAACCTATCCAAGCTTATTCTCCCTGCCCAAGACAACTGGACCCCTAGGGTCTTATAACTCCTTTTATTCCATGTTCACTCACCCAGCAGTCCAATTATACTCAAGGATGAACATGGCCTCTCTGATCCCTAAGTACCTTTTACATTACTACATCTTTAGCATGAAACTTGCAGAAGGACCCAAGAGGGTGACTTAAGGCAGGTCACTGCACCTTTGTCTATAGCATGATGGCTGTCTTGTGGGGGAAGTGAAGATTTAAGGAAGAACAGGAAGAAAAGAGAAGGACAGAAAAGCAATCTTCAAAGAGTCTGTCCCTTTGGGGAAAGCCCATGCCTGTGCTTTCTCTTTATCTCACACCCATGGCTGCTGACCACAAAACGTCCCAGCAAGAGGAGGCACCCTCCAACGAGATGGTGGTGTCATTTGAGCAGAAGACAATTCTGGTACATCCCAAGGTGCAGGGCCTGAGTGGTTCCAGTCATGGTCCTGAGTTTCTTGGTCATTTTCAGGCCCTGCCCAGACGTTACCTACTAAGCCTATTCAAGGCCTTTGCCTCTAGGCTTCCCTATCCATGACCAAGACACAAACATGCTCAGGAACTTACCACCTCCACACTTCCCACCTACATGACACAAATCACAAATGTAGATATGTGTGGTGTTTTGAATATGCTTGGCCCATTGGCAATGGCAGTATAAGGAGATGTAGGCTTGTTGGAATCGGTGTGGCCTTGTTAGAGGAAGTGTGTCACTGTGTAGGCAGGCTTTAAGGGTTCTTGGTGTTCAAGCTATGCCTAGTGAAGAGAGAGACTCCTCCTGACTGCCTTCAGATAAAGATGTATAACTCTCAGCTCTTTCTTCAGCTCCTTGCCTGCCTGGACACTTCCATGCTCCCCACTATGATGATAATGAACTGAACCTCTGAACCCGTAAGTCAGCCCCAATTAAATGCTGTCCCTTATAAGAGTTGCTATGGTCATGCTGCCTCTAAGGCAATAAAACCATAACTAGGACAGCATGCAAGTTTCACTCTCCTTTCTAATATAGCATAGAAATTATATACTTGTTCTCTCTATCTCACTTTCTAGCTAGAGACCCCTTTCATACCTATAACACAGGATACCCTGGAAACACACCCATCAGTGGCAGCATTTTTGAGAGCTAGCACCACGATGTGTTGGGGTTGTCCACCCACCTTACCACTCCTGACACAATCCAGGTTCACCTCATGGAGGCCCCAATGTCAGAGATGTCTCCTATGACTCCAGCACACAAAGAATACGTGTCTGTCTTGGCTGGCATCAGAAAGTCCATCAGTGGTTTTATCCAATGGGGATTGTACAGAGTTGCACTAAAGGATCAGCACAGAAGGGTAGAGGGAGGTAGATGCCAATCAGTTTTGGCTCTGACACAGGCCAGCTGACAGCAGCAAGCTGACAAACAAGACTCAATTGAAGGCCTAAGTCTGTGTTGATCAAGAAGCTTTCTGGGGGTCTGTTCAGTGAGTCACCTTGGGTGCCAGAGAAAAGGGTCCCTGAGATGTTCATTGTTACAATGAAAAGCAAGCATCCCTGCTTTGTCTTAGTAAGAGAAAATGCAGAATCAGGTGCAGCAATAGTCGGAAAGCTGCATAAGAAGGTACCAAGCTTACTCTTATGTCTGCATCTCACAGGTAGTAGTTCTTTGTTTGTTTGTTTGTTTGTTTGTTTGTTTTGTTCTGTTTTGTTTTGCTTAAGATGGGATTTCTCTGTGTAGCCCTGGATGTCCTGGAACTCACTCTGTAGACCAGGCTAGCATCAAACTCAGTGATCTACCTGCTTCTGCCTCCTGAGTGCTAGAATTAAAAGTGTGTATCATCACACCCTGCTCAGTAACACTTCTTATTAAATTCAGTGTTCTAGTAACAGGTAGGAGAAATACTTGGTATCACATACCAAAGAAAGCAAACACAAGGCAGGAATGTAGTAGGTGTATTAACTGATGCTGTTCCCACAGGAGCAATGACACAATCTCCCAGCCTCACCCCCACTGGTACTACAGGCATGATTTCCAGAATCTAAACTGGCTCTGCCTGCCATACAGAAGTCACTAGCCACCGTGCGTTTTATCACAATTCTGATTTAGAACATGAGTAAGTCCCCTTCTCTCTCTGGGCCTCAATACAACAAATATTAGCTGTAAGAGGAAAAACCTTAGAAATGCTCAAGTAAGGGAAAAATCTTTCTAATAGAAACTCAAAATGGTATGGTCCTGAATAAACTTGGGGAATAAAAAACTTCATCCAGGTGAAGTGGTACAAGCCTGTAATCCCCAGCAATTAGAGTCTTTGGTGGGAGGAAAGGTCAGCTTGGGCCACATAGTAAATAGTCTAGCCTATTTACATCTAGTGAGAAGCTGTCTGAAAACAATACTAAGATCCTGGCCACAGAATGCAAGCAGTGCGTCTGAGGCACACATTCTCTGTGGTGCAGCTGATGAGTATCTGGCCAAGATGTGCAGCACCAATACTCTGCTCTGCTTATAGCAGGCTCCCTTCTCCAGGGCTGAAGTCAGATTACACATGCCTTGGATAAATGAAATTACTTATCCAAGATCCCAAAGTTAAAATTAAATCTTAGTGTGTCTGACTCATTACCCACACTGTGATCAGCAAAGACAGTACAGAAAGAATGTGGACAAAGGCATGAGAATAGTTTTCTTTTTAAAACAGCATTGCCAGTCATCCTGATAGAGCTATCAGTATAGGTGATGAAGATGTGTGTGTTTGAGGTTAGACTAGTAATCATTTCTGCAAATCTCTTCAAGTACCATCTCTACTTGAAGCTACAAATATTGAAGAATGCAGAACGACATGTTGTGTTTGAACCCTGCAGATTTCAGAGACTCTACTTGAACTCCAGTTACATTCTCCAATCAAAGGGGTTCATCATATGCTTTTTGATAAAGTTCATTTTGAACAATTTTATATAGACTATACCAAAATATGGGAGGAAGAAATGGCAATGAGGACTTTCTGGATGGAGCTAGAAGATGACAGCAAAGTAAGGTTCATGTTTGAAAAAACACAAGATGTGGTACAGTCATTGAAACAGAAGATAAAACACGAAGTCAGCACGAATAGAGACTACTTCCAAGGCACGGGTCTAGTGAACAAAGCAGGTACAATAAGCAGTTCATCAACGGCAAAGGGTCATATACCTGTGATTCCAAATGGGTAGAACACATTAAATGTGTTTCCCTCTACATCATATGAAAACCCCTTCTCTGAGGACTGTAGTATTCTATATTCAAAGGAGAAATTTTCTTCCTCTGAAAAACAAAGCTTCAGATTTAGGAGAGAAGGAACCCCCTTTGAATTTCTCTTATACCACAGCTGTGTGTTTGTCTAATGGAAAGGCCACTTAGCTCCAAGGGGAAAACTCTCTGCAGGCACCAGTCACTTCCAAAGTTGATAGGCTAAGACAAACTCTCATTCTTCTGCTCTCCGTGTGAATCAGAAAATGCCTTGTAGGTGGAGTTTACAAAACATGGAGGACGTTTTTCAGTACCTACTTGAGAGAGTGTGTGATTTGTGTGTGTGTGTGTGTGTGTGTGTGTGTGTGTGTGTGTACAAAAACTTTTCTTTCGATATTTGTGTTCACGAAAAGCAAGAAGTCATCTTCCAGGTTCCAGGTGGATACTAGTGATGGGATGGAATTAGTGCCCATTTCTTTCCGTGATGAAAGGGGCAGTAAGAATCGTCCACAGTTTATGTACAGAAAGACCGTATGACCAAGCATGTTATCTAAACTTTTCCAGCATGCTTTCTGAGTCATGTGAAACTGTTCTGAGGGCTGCATAAACATGTGTGTAAAAAATATGACATTCCAAACTATCTTCAGAATGTAGAGACTCGTGTAGAGTCCTGCTTTATACCACTTTGCCATTTTGTGAGTCTAAAATGTACTCACAATTGCCTAAAATAGACAAAAATCCATGCTCTCTGTCTAACAATAATTCTTTGCCAGAAAATGGTAATTTGAAATTAATTTCCTCTAAGGGTATTTCCTTCTATGTAGCACCATAGAGTCACAATTACAGTGCCATTCAAAAGTGTCAGATATTCCTGAGTACTTTAAATACACTCTCTTTATCATTACAAGAAAAAAAACTGTGACGTAGGTAATATCTCTGTGCTTCAAGCATTACCACATGGTATCGGAGTTAATCTGCCTTTCTGCACTTTATTCTCCTTTATATTACTATTTGAGTACTTTAGAATTGCTGTTAAGTAAAAGGAGTCTTACTTAAATACCTATTGCAGCACAGTACTTGATCTGATAATCAGTATAACTGTTAATTGCCTGACAGGTCATGAATTGTATGGGCAAAGGGATGATTCACTTTCCAGGTGGGATAGAGTGAGACATTCCATCACACAACTCTAAACAGCATGCCACTTAAAATATACGAACTGTGTGTATGTGCAATTTTCCACTTAATGATTTTAGACTACAATTGACTGTGGAAACTGAAGCCAGTGTAAAGGGAGGAACTGCTGTAGCATCCATAGTTTTCACAATTCTCTCAGAGTTTGAAATGAAATGTGATAGGCACATCCAGTGGCTTACCAGCCAGTTGAGCCAAAACTGTAAACTCTGCCCTCCATATGTGCAGTCAGGGGTGAGTACATCCCTGCACACACATATACTATGCATATGCACACACAAGAGGAAAATGATAGGCAAAACAAAGAACATATCAAGACTGAAAATCCTAGAACTCTGTACCCAGTCAGTTATTGAAGATAGGGGATGGGGTGTGATTTCTTTTTTTTTTCTATTTGATTTTATCACATTATGATTAAAAATATGAATGAATTCAAACAACAGTGATAACATTCAGACTGATTGAAGAAAGAACTTAAGACCCAAGCAGTGCATGGTGGTAAATGGGAATTGTAAGAAGAGAATATTAAGAGCAAATACATAATTACAATGGAGAATTACAGGGGTCTGAAGAATCTTAGTAAAAAGACTAGCTGCTCTCATGTCTAGGGTTTTGATCTCGAACAAATATGCATATTAAAATTCCATTTACTTTGGGACCATATTTTTTTAAAAAAGATATTAGAATATAGAGGCCACACCTGGTCATTTACAACCCAACTTTAGTCTTGTTGTTATGTGTAATACTAGACTGGCATATTTATGTGTTGGACATAGTTTAAATTAGCTTAATCAAGCTCTCTTAAAAGACAAGTTGGTGGCCCTATGTGAAATTCACTACAAGTATCTCATAATATAGATATAACCAAAAGGTAAATGAAATTTTAAAAAAGAAAGAAAAATGAAATATAGCTAAAGAAAATTTCTCTTTCAAAAGTATAAAGGATAAAGGATATAAATGTACTTTCTGCCACCAAACAGCTAGTGACGACCAGAAACTAAAAGTAAGCTATTGCTATTTCATGCCTTAGCTTGTAGAGGCAGAGTAAATAGGCCCCAAGGAAATTTGCTTTAGCATATATTCCTATATCCTTTCTCTTTAATCTATATAGTAACTGTAACAATTTCTAACAATTCCATAGTCTACAAACCTGATGGTTATGTGGAGAATTGAGATATATTACATTTGATGCCACTTTATAATTAAATATTTGGTTATATTTTTAAAGTGTGCACATGTGTGCGTGTGTGGGTGTGTGCGTGTGTGGGTGTGTGCATGTGAGTGTGCGTGTGCGTGCATGTGTGTGGTATGTGTGTGTGTGTGTGTGTGTGTGTTTGTGAGCATGCACACACATATGTAGACATGTGAGTTCTGGTAATTCCAGAAGAGGGTGTAGATATCCTGAAGTGGGAGTTAAAAGCTCTGTGTGCTGGGAAGAAAAAAAGACTCTGATCCTCTGCAGGAACAGCAGGAACTTTTAACCACTGAGCCCAGCTCTCCAGATCCAGACAACCCAGCCTCCTCTTCCTCATCTTCTTCTTTTTCCTCCTCCTCCATCTCCTTTTCCTCCTTCTTTTTCCAGACTTTTTGTTTGATCTAGACATTTTTATCAGGTTGATTTCAATGGGGAGGGATGGTTCTAAAGAGGTAAGTGTCAAGCTCTCACTGGGTCCCCCTCACAGCAAAGCAGAGAAGATGCTGGGAAGAATTCTTACGGACTGATGCTGATAAAACCATAACTATTAAGAAAAGTTTGAATTTAATAAGTACAATAACAAGCAAAGAAAAAAGTTAATAGTTCATATCATTTGATCTGGTTTGGTCTACCCACCACGCCAA
>JADRCD010040872.1:4049-19332 GCA_019843815.1 Montemys delectorum | reverse complement strand
TACTGTGTATCCCTAACTGGCCTGGAATTTCCTTTGTAAACTATAGGGCAGTGGTCTGTTTATGCAACCTAGGCTCAGTCGAGTAATAGGTCTGAACCCCGGTGACGCACTTGGCAATATCTTTGCCTGCAAGGGGTGGAAGGTGTTCGACCACAACTCCTGAGACTTTGGCACCTGTTTCAGTAACAACCTCTCACAGTTGTCTCCACAGGAGATGTGTGCTCTGTCAGGTAGACAATGCCACAAGCTCCCAGCATTCTAGCTGGACCCTATCCCCAGTCATCTGACCACAGCCAAGCATGCCTCAACCCACAGACAGATAGCTACATCTCACACAATATCACGGGCAGTTTGCCCCCTCCCATTTCTCTTCCTCTTTGTTCTTCTCTTGCCCTCTTTCTTCTCTTGCCTTCTTCCTCTCTCTTCTGCTCTTTGTTCTCTTGCCTTCTTCCTCTCCCTCTCTTGTTCTCTGTTCTCTCTCTTGCCTTCTTGCTCTCTTGCTTCCTTTCTCTCTCGCTTTCCTTCTTTTCTCTCCTTCCTCTCCTTTCTTTCTCTCTACATGACTGGCCTATTTTCTCTTTCCTATAATAAAATATCTCATTTATACATTGCCTCCTTTTTAACTAACTCACCATGCAGCCACAGTCCCCAGCAGCAGAGAGCTCCAGACAGCAGCAGAGAGACCCAGGTATCAGTAGCAGAGAGACTCTGCCACAGGCAGCAGGAGAGAGACATAGGCCCACAGTAAACCAGGATAGCCTTAAACTCACAGAGAGACAACTGCCTGCTGAGATTAAGGCATGTGCCATCATAAATGTCTATGAACAATTTTTATAATTTAACCAAAGGAGAATAGCACAATTGAAAATGGATGGAACACTTTAACAGATATCTCATGAGAGAAGATATAGACATGATAAATGAACATGTGAAGTTATGTTTCATATTCTATACAATAAGGACAGTGAGAATTAAAATGAGGTACCATCACATGTCTACTAAAATAACCTACAACCATAATAATGACAACATTACACACCAGTAAGGATCTGAAGTAATAATAAGTCTCCTCTGTTGCTGTTTGGAATGCAACATGACTCAGTCACATTAGAAAAAAGTTTGGCAGTTTCATAACAAAATTGCTAACATACTCTTATCACAGGAGCTAGTCATTGTATTTCTTGTGTATTTGCCAAAAAAAGTTGAAACCTTTGTTTGTATCAAATTCTATTATTTATAGAAGTATAATTTAATTTCAGATATTTAAAAAAACTAAGACATCCTTCAGCATGCATGAAACTTCAGCATGAGTAAACTATGGACCACCAGGAAAATGGTGCATTATTAAACTATAAAAGAAATTAATTATCAAGCTATGAAAAGACATAGAAGAATGTTAAATGCACAATGCTAGTCAAATAACTCTGAAAAACTCAAACATTTGAAGATTCTAAATACATGCCATTCTTGAAAGCCAAAAACATGAAAGGTTAGTGGGTGCCAAGGTTGGAGGAAGGGAAATATGAATGAGATGAACATAGCTATTGGATGGTGCTGAAATGACTCTGAGATATTCTAATAGAGGTTCATGGGATTATATATTTGTCAAAGACCATGCAATGCACAGCACAAAGAATGATCCCTAATTTTAACTACGTACCCAGGTAAAAATGGGTGAGTGTAGATTCACCAATTGTCACAAATCCTAGATATGGAATGGTTAAAGGGGGAGAATAGTCATGTGTGGAGAGCAAAAACACATGAGACCACACTCTGCCTTTTTGTCTCTCAGTTTTGCTGTAAAACTAAAACTGTGCTAAAACTACAACATAATATTTGTAGAATTTAAAAAACACATAGTAGTAGAATAAAGTATTTTGCAGTATGATCATGGCAAAATCACCTCCTCTGGGTCCTTGTTTAGGAAACTAACAGAAACCAATTTTCTAAAATCAAGAGAACAACTCAAAAACTGATACAGGGCACTAGGTATTGAGTATGTTACAGACTAAAAGAGATGTTTTAGAAGAGCAACTACTGTATATCAGGACCAAGATCAACAATTGTGGAGTTCCATCAACAGGCTAGATTTGTTGTCTTATTTTTAACTCTTTAAGGCTTAGACAATAATACCCATCCAAGTCTTCCTAAGGATTTATGCCACAATCTTTCCTCCTTTGACCCTCTCTGTAAATATTTTTACTTCTTGGTCCTGCATGTTTGTCCAAGAGTTTCTATTGATCTATCTATCTATCTATCTATCTATCTATCTATCTATCTATCTATCCATCTATCTATCTCTTTCTCCCTGCTAATATGCTAATAATGCTACTAAACAATCACGAATCTGCTTCCCAACCTGATAGACATTGCTTTCTACACATTTCTTGTTAAAATCGAGCCAATTCTGACAAGCCTTTAAGCAAAACATTGGTTAAATAAAATCCATCAGCTCTCAGCCCCCACTCAGAATAATCAAGATGAGAAAGAGAAACAGCAGCCTGAAGCACTCTCCTTAGAGGACCACTAGTCCTTTTGCCTGCATTAAAATAATAACCAACACTAACTGAATGTTTACCATGTGCTAGGAATAATTTTATGTGCTCTACAAGCAGAACATCTTTTAATATTTCAAATAAATATTTGATACGGAAGTTGAGGCTTACAAAGGCATTGTAATTTAATCACATTCACATGTGCTGAAATATGAACAGTGAATTAAACATGTCTAACTCATGTGTCTGCCCCTGAAACATAATGTCTGCCTGTCTAACAACCAC
This sequence comes from Montemys delectorum, assembly GCA_019843815.1. Taxonomy (NCBI): domain Eukaryota; kingdom Metazoa; phylum Chordata; class Mammalia; order Rodentia; family Muridae; genus Montemys; species Montemys delectorum. Next base: position 16,552 of record JADRCD010040872.1, on the reverse strand, counting down.
ATCACAATCAAAACATCAATGTATTAAATCACAGAGATCAACTCCTCCAAAAGTGTCTCTCTCTCTTTTTTACCCAAGTCCATAAAAGCTGTGGTCACAATGGAATTCTATTCAGCTATTAAGAATGAGGATGTCCTGAGATTTGCAGGCAAATAGATGGAACTAGAAAATATCATCCTGAGTGTGGTAACTCATACCTAAAAGGACATGCATGGTGTCTACTCACTAAGAAGTAGATATTAGACAAAAAAGTAGAGAACACCTAGGATATAATCCACAGAACTAAAGAAGGCTAACAAGCAGAAGGGCCCAAGTGAGGATGCTTCAGTCCCACTTGGGAGCCAGAAGAAAGCAATCTGTGGAGGCAGAGGGAGAGAGGGAACTGGGTGGAAGAAAGGAGGAGAGGGAATAGGAGAACATGATCATATATAAGGGGGAAGACAGGAAAGAAGCCCTGAGGGCCAGCAGAATGAATGGAAATATACAAGCTCGGGGGATGGGGTGTGGTATTTATTTGACAAATTCTCACTACCTAACTCAGACTGTCCTGAAACTTGCTAAGTAGAGCAGTTTTACCTCGGACTACTAAGCATATACCTATTTCTTCCTCCCAACAGTTAGAATTGAAGTATATGCTGGCTTACTTGAAAAAAAAAAACATGTTTCTTAAGCATAAATAATTATTTATGAAAGATAGCAGCTTCATGCATTTTTAAAGTATTTTCTCTTCCTGACATAATAGATCCCAGCAATTTTGATAATAGGAACAATTCTTATAAAATATACCCTTGATGAATCATATAGATTCAAATAAAACACTGGTTTCCTTTGGGAAAGAAAACAATTTTTATTCATTCACATTAACAGTTAGCTAACAATAAACTATGGAATTAATTCACTCACATTTCTAATTAAAGGATCTACTACTAGTCTCTGTTGATCAATTAGTCACAATTTTCTTAATTTTCCCTACCCACTGAATTTGGGTAGTAAAATCAAGTGTAAATGAGGACAAAAATAAACAAGCCATCCTTCAAATACCAGTCTGCCTTTTGCTACTAAAATCATTACAAACCTGCCCTCTGCATTGTGAATCATTTCTGTAAGTAAATTTATATCCATAGATTATGGTTCTGACTCCCATGGTCATAATTTGATAGAACATCTAGGAAGTAAAGGAAATCTTCACAAGGTTAAAATCATGACCATAAACTACTCATTAAGCAAAGTACACTGGAAATCCTCAGAACGTCACTAAATGAAATGGTTCTACTGATAAGAATTATATTGTTACAGATTAAATAATTATATTGACAGGATTAGTGAAGATCAAGTCAACATTGTCCAAGCTCAAAGCATAAGTACTTTAATGTCCGTACCTGGCTTGTATGTACTCATGAATATAAACCAACAAAACAGAGTCAAAATTAAAGCAAGTGGGATGATTCTCAGCTGACAAGAAACAGAAGGAAAACCCATTTCCCTTTGAGGACTCACTTGTTTCTCAGTGGTATTTCTTCAAACATATTCTTCTAGAGAGATAGTTAAATAACTCATATTTTATGACTATAATTTTCAAACGATGGTTCTTGGACATACACCATCTGAATCATCTAGAAATCTGTTAGAAATGTAAATTTCTAGGTTGTATACCATACTTGAATTGGAAATTCTGTCTGAACTCCAACAAATTCTGAGGTGTATATTTCATCGAATATCTCTACCAAGCAAATATAACCCAATTGCCTTTTCATTGTATATATAATTGCACATATTTATTAGATGGAAACTGTATGCTTCAGAGTACATTTTTCATGAAAGTTTAGTGGTGGGAAACAGTCTCATTACTCCATCAATGCTTATTGCTTTAAAATTTATTCGTTTTTACCACACTTTGTATGGTAACACGCTTAAAATAATATATAATCATTGGTCTTACAAACTTAACACTGATATACTCAGATCTTCATCACCACTATGTTGAATACACAACGTTTTAATGTTTTAATCCGTCTACATTTCCACATCCACTTTCATCTGTCTTTGTTTCTCTTAACTCTGCAGGCACAATGTCAACTTAAGGGCCACTCTCTTTTATAAAGCCATCCTCCTCTCTAAGCAATTCGCGTGTGTTTCCACAGTGCTTCTGTTATATTAAAACTCCACTACTATTTTAACAATTTCTTGATACACTCATCTGCTGCTTTTGATGATAATGTCTTAGAGAAAGCCTGTCTTTATTATAGCTTCATTAGTGCGGAATACTATGGCAGGCATACACAGGCACTCAATGGAAAGATTACCTTACTAGCAATATATCTCCAGTAAGATGGTACATGATTTCTAACTATATTCTCCAAGGTAAAATTAATAATGAAAAATCACATTTATCTTTTTAAAATTTAAATGTTTATTTATTATGTGTTCACATATTTTTATTTATATGTGCATGTGTTTAAGTACACACATGCCACAGGCACATATGTAGAGATGAAAGAGACTATGTGCAATAGTTCTCTTCTTTTACTGTGTGAGATATGGAGATTAAACTCAGGTCATCAAGCTTGGCAGGCAACAATTTTACTCATTGAGCCATTTCTATCAGCTCTGAATTTGTATTTCTCTGTAAGAAAGATATATATGTTCCCAAATACCCACCAGCTATAAATAATGTGTTCTTTTTTCCATTTTGTTGGCAGCAATGTTGCTAATTGATAAATAATTATATTTTCTTTTTTTAATTTTTCTTTTTTTATTAATTTATGTTTTACACTCCATATTCCATTCCCCCTACTTTTAGGACATATGTTTTCCAGATCATAATTTTAAAGGAGCATGAATGATAAGAAAACAAGTTGCAGAATTCTTCCAAATATTTTGATAGAATAGCTGTCATGAGAGATGAGGCTCCTACTGGGAGCTGATGTCAAATGCAAGTGTGCTTGCATAAACGTAAACACACAGCATATCAGGGGACTATGTGGGCCCACATGTACAGACCAGCAACTAGAACTTTAATCACCTGGAAATGTGCTGAATATAGTGGAAGGATCAGAGTCAAAACAGTGCTGCAGTAAAGGAGAAAAGGTATACTTTTAACAATACCATAGTCTTCACTTATCTCCAAGGAAAAGCTTTAAGTTCAGTCATTATGTCTTAATCAGGGTTACTATGTTGCAATGAAGCACCACAACCAAAGGTAGGAGCTGATGCAGAGGCCATGGTGTAGTGGTGTTTACTGGCTAGCTCCCCATAGCTTGCTCAGCCTGCTTCTTAGAGAACTTGAGACCACCAGCCCAGGCACAGACCACCCTCAATGGGCTGGGCTCTCCTCCATCAGTCACTAATTAAGAAAATGCTCCTCCACAGGTCTGTGTACAGCCAAATCTTGTAGAAGTATTTTCTTTCTCTCTGTTTTTTTTTTTTTTTATATATTTTTATACTCCATTCCCCACCCCCATCCACCCTTTGACTATTCCACATCCTATACCTCCTCCCAACCCCACCCCACCCCTGTCTCCATGTGGATCCCCCACCCCCACCCCACCTGACCTCTAAACTCCCTGGGGCCTCTAGTGTCTTGAGGGTTAGGTACATCATCTATGAATTAACACAGACCCGGAAGTCCTCTACTGTATATGTGTTGGGGGCCTCATATCAGCTGGTGTGTGCTGCCTGTTTGGTGGTCCAGTGTCTGAGAGATCGCAGGGTATCAGATTACTTGAGACTGCTGGTCCTTCTGCTGGATCGCCTTTCTCTTCAGCTTCTTTCAGCCTTCCCTAATTCAACCACAGGAGTCAGCTGCTTCTGTCCATTGGTTGGGTGCAAATATCTGCATCTGACTCTTTCAGTTGCTTGTCTGGTCTTTCAGAGGGCAGTCATGCTAGGTTCCCTTTTGTGAGCACTCCATAGCCTCAGTAATAATGTCAGGCCTTGGGACCTCCCCTTGAGCTGAATCCCACTTTGGGCCTGTCGCTGGACCTTCTTTTCAAGTTAAATGGGCTTTGTAACTGATACCACTCCTTACAATACAAGAAGAAAAACTGGCATTTTTAAATATTTATTAGGGTACTTCATAACACATAACATAGAAAGTAAAATATATGCACCTTTTGAAATTAACTGAAGGTTTGAAATTACAGTAACAGTGAGATAAATAACAAAATATTTCTAAGAAAAATTAGCTTTTCAATTAAAACTGTGAGACCTATAAAATCCTAATGTTTTCATTAACTTCATGATATTCTTTGTTGTATGTTTGGCAACAAATGAGATTTAAGAACACATTCAAGGAAGTGGTTCTCAATGAACTAAACCATTAGCACAATATCTCCATTTAAAATACAGACACATTCTACAAGTTTACTTATCAGTAAGTATAGCTATTGTGGAGTCAACATACATGTAAAACCACATTGTGAATGTCTTATACACCTATTTTATATTAATTAATAAAATAATGCCACATATAATACCTTCCTTATCACTCATATAAATTAAATGTAGTAGACACAATAAAAATATTTAGTTTGAGTTATTTAGGTGAAAACTATATTGCTTCATTCACTATAAACTAGCATGTAAAAATAATAACATCTGTATATTAATACTACTTTGAATATATTGACATTCAAAAACACGTAGTTAACAGAAAAGCCTCAAGAAGAATATTTCTGTCTTGGTGTACTTAAATAGATTAAATACTGAAAAGTTGATTGAAATGGCTGTTACAAGCATTCCATATCTTCTTTACAAAGGTTTCAGTGTCTTCAAACCCATTTCTGAATTTTCATGGGTCTTATTATTTTTGTAATGGCTCCTAAGAAAAGTACAACTTTCTATATATACATTAGTTATCAGAAAAGAAAAAAGAAAAAAGAAAATGAGTATCTGCAAGTATCATGGATTTGGGGAGTCTAATTACCAGTTTGATCTTATCATCATTTACCTTAAACAAGGCACCTCAACTTTTACTTTTGTTGTTGTTTTAGTATTCAACTCATTCGGTTATCTCACTATCACTTATATAGAGCTACACAGAAATAAAACATTCTGAATTCTCACAATTTCTGCTTCTTATAATAGTACTATTTACTCTAAAATATTTGACCAGATCCAAGTACTATCAAAGCCAGGTACACATTTTACTATCCTTCATCCTCTATAGTGACTCGATTCTTCTCAATAGCAAAGAATAGAACGAAACAGGAAGCTAGGGGCACAATTCCTCATTTCTTCTTTGGTGACCAATCTACAACACAACAATTGTGCCCTAGCAACTCTGCTAATGTAGGTATTGTAAATGAGGATGCCGTGAAATCATTGACCCTGGCAACTCTGTGCTTTGAAAGAATGGTTTACAGGAGGAAAACATTGAACTGTTGGTCTGCCTTTGAGAATAGAGGGCAGCATCTTGGTGAGAAAATAGGTAGTTTTTATATGACAGTTTTTATATTTTATATATTCACATATAAAATATGTGAATTTACATCTAAAATTTCAAAGTGAAATGGTCTCCAAAGTCTGAAATATTTCAAAGGTCATGTCTGATGTCAGGGGTCACAGCAGCACCTGCCTAAGGAACTGATACAAAATTTCTAGATGTAAAGAAGGAAAGTAAGACTGTGAGGTCAGGCAGGCAGAACAAAGATTTGATGACCTTCCTCAAAGACAGGGTGTGGAAATTACAGTGTGGATTTCAACACTCTGTTCTGTCATGTGATGTATTTAAAAAAAATCCTTGCTAAATGTCTGTAGAAGACAGAAACCAAGGACATAGTTTTTAATCACTGCAAAACTTCTTGTTCCCAAGCAAGATATAGAATATGGACCTTTATAAAAACATGACCACTTGGCCCTTAACTTTTTTTCTGTGAGAAAAATGGATAAGAGGACACTATTTATACTCTGTTAAATTCTGTTAGGAGTGGAAGTAAGAACAAAGCAAAATGCTGTCAGATTGAGTGGGAGGGATGATAGCTGCTGTAGAAAGTGGTCCTTAAAGAAACAAAGAAGTAAGATTCATTACATGTTATGATGCATAATTAAAATTCATGCTTACTTATTTCATTAGCATGACTACATTACAAGCACAATGATTACAACTTAGATGTCATGTTCGTAAGAGGACCAAATGACAGCCCTAGAAACAAGAACTCAGGTAGGAGAAATCAGTACTTAAATACATAAATATAATTCTCTTAATTTAGAATATTTCTCAAGCAGTAAGAAAATGGCAATATTTCTTTATTGTTTACAATGCCCTTATGATATGTTTTATTGTAAGTAGAGGAGGACTACAAATGATGTAAGGTTCAAAAAGTTTAAATTTTATGTTTAATTTTCTTTTCAAAATCAGTTGTTTATAATATTTTCCCTTATCATATGAAGTGATGTGAAAAAGCCTGTAGTACACACTGATAATATAAAGTTTTGTTAAGTATTTATGTGGAGGGATCATGGGATATACATATACTTAGAGGCCAATTGACAGGTCCAGCTCTCACCCTCTACCTTTTCTGGGGTACTAGGGACTGAATGCAGTGTGTTAGGCTCCTGGTTTGGGGCAAAAAGCTTCTTTATCTGCTAAACCTTACAATGCAGAGGTTCAAAACATTAATCTTATTTTTAATTGTATCCTGTTATTCATATTAAACCATGAAGCATCTTTATAAAAACCATGAAGAATCACTGATAGAATGAATCTTAGCTTTTTGATGTAGACATCTGTGTCAGTAATGAAGAAATAAATGTGTTACATATTCATACAACAAAGTAATTACACACATCTAGCTTGTGTTGGTCAAACATAAAGCTACATATATTAAACTTATAAAAGCCAAACAGAGAACTGTACCTAGAACATAGGTATAAGAACAGTCATAGCCAATGAAGGATCAAAATCATCAGATAACACATTGGAAGATAATCATAATATTTACCAAGGACCTAGTAGTGAATATTTTTATTCCATATTTTTTGTCCTCATACACATAAAACATGCATTTGGTGAAGACTTTAAAACTAGGCTTTCTTTTCATAAGCCTAAGTAAATGAATAATTTTTTATAAGGTGAAATATATTTGTCATGAGTAAACACTAAACATTTCTTTAGGATTATAACATATCTAAAAATTACGTAGAAAGAATATTTGCCTTGAATTAATATTATCTTAAAATGGCTTTGTGTTTGTGTTAAGATAAATATTATTTGCTTATCTATAGAGAATGTATGAGATAAATCACATTCTAGTAGAAATTTTTGGAATCGCAGGTTAATAGAAGAGCTATTTAGAAAAAAGAGATAGGGATTAGTTTAAAATGGTCCTGAGAAAGTGAAAAATCGGTGGGATTTACTCCAAACACATATCTGGCTTTTAGTGACACTAAAATGATAAGGATATATTTAACCACATGTATTTCTTTAAAACATTCTGTTTGTGGCTTTACAAAGTAATATAGACGTATTTTTCTATGACTGTAAAATTTACTAATATCCTATAAGTGTACTTGCATGTCTCACTGAAAAAACCTTTGTACTTATGTGCATTGGATTGTTGTGCACTCTTAGGAGTGTACTTAATTTAAGACATGGGCAGGCAAAATTTTTTATGTTTTTGTTGTTTTCCATATTTTCTTCAATATATTTTTTCCACTAAGAAAATTCTTCTTGTTCTAAAACTTAACATAGTACTAGTTATCTGTACCACTAAGAAATAACATTTGGCCATTGATTTAGTATACTGTTAATAAATGCTGAGATTACAGGTAAAATGCATACTCCTTTCTTCAATAGGCTCACATTTTAGCACTTTGTAAAGAAATCCTTCCTTCTAAGCTAAAATGAGCATGCCCAACTCACTCATATCGTGTGCCCATTCTACTCCATTAGAACTTAGTTAGCATCATACAAATGACAATGTCTATTCCGTGACATCATAGGATTCAATTTCAGTTAATTTTGTGTAGCCTACAATTTCCATTAGAGGAGCAATAAGCCTGTGTCAAAATATTTTATATGTTTATATAAAATGAATTAATGTATCCATATATAAATAATTTTTATTGCAACATTACCTTAAACTTTTTCTGTCTCTTCATTTTCATTAATTTCAAATCTGATAAGGCAGTCTGTTGTATGAGGTTTTGGGAAAAATACATTGTAATACGAAAAAACACTTTTGAAGTTCTCGTTTTACTTCTGAAAAGGGTTTCTTATTTGCTTGCAAAAGTGTCTCTTACTAATCTCAATAGAACTTCAGTTTTGGAATGACTAATAATATTCCTGATCCAACTGTAACAGCTTTAGGGAATACTGGGGACAAAAATAATGTAAGGTTGAGTTAAATATGAGGATGCTAGGCACTTTCATGTGACTATTCCATGACTTTTAAAATATGTACTTTCTTAAAAGCAGGAGATGGTATGTTTAATTGTGTAAGACAGTACCAAGAGTGTACTCAAGGAAGATGAGATATCAGACTTTGTCTTAAATGATAACAGATTAATTCAGAGTAGCAATGTATAGATATCAGGCACATTTAAATTTTAATAATGAAAACACATATTTTAGAATTTTGAGAATGAAAATGGATGTAGTTTACATACCTTACAATAATCACTCACTAGCCCATAAGTACTGGCTCATGCTGGGAATCTCAACACTCATAAGGCTGAAGCACTAATATGAAGTTAACTTTGAGGCCAATCTGTATTACATAGTAAGCTGTAGGCCTGATGTAGGGTTAGGGTGAGACTTTTTTTTTTTATGAGAATGCTCAGTTTTATGTTTGTTCTTTGATCTCTATAATTATATACATAGAATAATACAATTTGAAATGTACACATTTTGTAATGATCAGCCTGTTTCATTGATATTACATCAAAAATATTTTCACAAGAGGACTTCTATAATCCCTTTCTAACTAGTCTTAACTCTTTTTAAAAAAGGGAAGCCTCAGGCTCTTTAGGAGGCACCTTTTTTTTTTTTTAAGTGTCTCCCCCTATATCAGGTCTACCCAAATTGGAATCCATCTCAAGGGAAGGCCTCAAGGCCTGATACTATTACTGATACTATGGTGTGTTTACAAACAAGAGCCTAGCATGACTGCCCTCTGAAAGTTCCAACAAACAGTTAAAAGATTCAGATGCAAATATTTATACTCAACCAATGGACAGAAGCTGTTGACCTCTGTGGTTGAATTAGGGAAAAGATAGAAGAAGTTGAGGAAGAGGGTGACCCCATAGGAAGACCAGCAGTCTCAACTGACCTGAACCCTTAAGATCTCTCAGACACTGAGCTACCAACCAGTCAGGGTACCCCAGCTGATATGAGGCCCCCAATACATATAGAGCAGAGGACTGCCAGGTCTTGAGTCATTAAAAAACCTAACTGTCAAGAGTCTTGAGTACCCAGGGAGTGGAGAAGACTGGTGGGGTAGGGACATCCTCTTGGAGATGGGGAAAGGGGAGGGAAGAGGTATAGAAGATGGAACAGTCAGAGGGGTAGACCAGGAGGGGGATAAAGACTGGACTGTAAGAAAAGATTAAAGAAGAAAAACAAGAAAAAAGGCAGAAAGCCTCTGCTCCTTTATATATTATTTTAAAATTTCTTATTCCAGAAAATATATTTATAATTGTGTTTTGTAGATACATGTTTGAAAAATCTATCTATTGTCTGTTTTAAACATTAATAAATTTCCATAATGCCAGTAGTTATACTAAATAAACCATGTATACCCATCTTGAAAATATTCCGAAAAATACTAATCATACTTAAATATTTATAAACTCATTTTCAGTTAATTTGATTTAATATTCTATGGTGTTATTATATGTTATTGTTTAACATTACACTTGAATTTCACTTAGTTAAATGAATTAATCTTTAAAAATGCATGTTCTAGTTTCTGGTTTTTTTTTAAGTTCTGTAATGGAATTTTATTAACTATTAACTCAGTGAAAAAAATTTCTAAAACCTCAGTGCAAAGTCAAAAGCATCTATATTGCCTACATGTTCAAGTGTAGTTTGGAATGGTTTATTTTTAAACACCATAATGATACTCAAAAGCTTTTTTGTGATAGAAAGAAAAGAACATTTCTTTATTATTACAAAAGGTGTGCAAAATGAGAAAGGTGAACAAAAAGGGTAGTTTATATTTATTAGCAGCACAATACAATCAACTGAAACTTTGCATTTAAAAAGACTCTTCCAGGCTTTCCAGGTCCATCTGGCAAAAAGCCAGCAGAGGTGAGCTTTGTTCTGCCCCAAACTCCATCATCAGGCCACAGCTCTGCCTCTATTCTCTAGGAGACCTGCAGGACCACAAAAAAACTCAGTTCCAACTGGGGCATAGCCAGTGGAGATGAACAACATGCTCTTCCCTGAGCTCCATTGTCAGGCCCAAGGTTCTGCCTGTCTGACCTAGGCATCCAATTGGCATTAGGAACATCCAGACAACACCAAAGAGAAACAAATGGCTAAAGTCCAGGGGAAGAAAACAACCAACAACAGCCAGGTCAATACAACACCACCAGAGCCCAGTTATTCCACCACAGAAGGCCCTAGATATATTAAGACAGGTGAAGCACAAGATGACCTTAAATCCAACCTTATAAAGTTGATAGAGGACTTTAAAGAGGAAATGGATAAATAACTGAAAGAAATACAGAGAAAATAGAATCAAACAAGTGTAGGGACTGAATAAAACTATCCAAGATCTAAAAATGGAAATAGAAGCAATAAAGAAAACACAAACTGAAGTAATCCTATAGATGGAAAATCTAGAGAAGAGAACATGAACTACAGGCATAGAAAATATGAATGCAGATAAAGATACATCAGTCAAAGAAAAATGTTAAATATAAAATGCTCCTGATACAAAATATCTAAGAAGTCAGGGATACTATGAAATAACCGAACCTAAGAATAATGATAGAAGGAGCAGACTACAAGCTCCAAGGTCCAGAAAATATTTTCGACAAAATCATAGAAGAAGATTTCTCTAACTTTAAGAAAGAGAAGCCTATAAATATATAAGAAATTTACAGAACACCAAATAGGTTGGACCAGAAAAGTAAACCTTCCCAATATATAATAATTAAAACACTAAATGTACTAAACAAAGAAAATATACTAAAACTTGGCAAAACTGTCATAATTACACCTGACTTCTCAACAGAGACTCTAAAAGCAAGAAGGGGTCTGGGCAGCTATCTTGCAGATAATAAGAGACCAGAAATGTCAGCACAGACTGATATACTCAGAAAAAGTTTCAATCACCATAGAAAATAAAATATTCTAAGACAAAACCAAATTTAAACAATATTTTTTTTTTCATTAATCCTGTCCTACAGAGGATATTAGGAAAGAAATTCCAACACAAGGAGGGTAACTAAATCCAAGAAATCAGAAGATGTAAATAATTTTACACCAGCAAAAGCAAAAGAAGAGAATCACATACACACAGACACACACACACACACACACACACACACACATACACACACACAGACACACACACACAACTATTAACAACATCAAAATAAGAGGAATTAGAAATCATTGATCATTAATATGTCTCAGCATCAATGGATCCAATTCCCCAAGAAAGAGAGACAGCCTAACAGTGGATGCATTATCAGGATCTATTGTTCTGCTGCATACAAGAAACACAACACAGCAACAAAGATAGACACTAACTTAGAATAAAGGACTAGAAAATTATTTTCTAAGACCCAAGACTCAAGCTGGAGCAGCCCTTCTAGTATCTAATAAAGTAGACTTTAAACCAAAAGTAATCAAGAGGATGGGAATGATACTCCATATTCATGAAAGGAAACATCAACCAATATGATGTCTCAATTCACAACATATATGTCTCAAGGCCAAGGGTACTCATATTCCTAAAAAAAAGCATTACTAAGAACTTAAATTACACACCAAAACCCACACATTATTAGTGGAAGACTTCTGACCAATTGACAAGTTGTCAAGATAAGAATTAAATAAATAATGAAATGATGAAATGTTATATAGCAAATGAATCTACCAGGTATATGCAGGATATTTCATGCAAACACAAAAGAATATACTTTCTTCTCAGCACCTGATGGAAGCATCTGCAAAATTTGCCATATATTCAGTCACAAAGCAAGCCTCCATAGATACAAGAAGATTGAAATAACCCCTTGCATCTTATCAGATCAATGTGGACTAAATCTGGACTTCAACAACAACAGAAACAGCAGAAAGCCTATAAACTCACGGAAAATGAACAACTCTCTACTCAATGACCACTGGGTCAGGGAGGAGATAATGAAATAAAGGTTTTCTAGAATTCAATGAAAATGAAAGCATATTACCAAACTTAGATGCAATGAAATCAGTGCTAAAAGGAAAATTCACACTGTGAAAGCAGGGCTAAGAGGAATGTTCATAGCACTATGCACCTTCATTAACAAAAAAAAAAAAAAAAAAAAAAAAAAAAAAAAAAAAAAAAAAA
>JADRCD010040860.1:4110-14321 GCA_019843815.1 Montemys delectorum | reverse complement strand
TGGTTCTCTGGAATCTAACTTCTTGAGTTATTTGTATATATTGGATATTAGCCTTCTATCAGATGTAGGATTGGTAAAGATCTTTTCCCTTTGGTCCTTTCTCCAACTCCTTCATTGTGGACCCTGTACTCAGTTCAATGGATGGCTGTGAGCCTCTATATCTGTGTTAGTCAGGTACTGTCAGAGTCTCTCAGGAGACAGCTCTATTAGGCTGGCTTGTTCTTCCTTCAGTCTCTGCTCCATAGTTAGTCTCTGTAACTCCTTCCGTGGGTATTTTGTTCCCCCTTTTAAGAAGGAATGAAATGTCCACAGTTTGTTCTTCCTTAGGATGAACAACAATATGAACTAACTAGTACCCTCAGAGCTCCCAGGAACTCATCCACCAACCAAGGTGGGACTGATTGTTCTGGCAGCATGTGTATCGTAGAGGATTGTAAAGTCTATAATCAATGGGAAGAGAGGCCCTTGGCCCTGTGAAGGTTCTGTGCCCCAGTGTGTGTGATTGCCAGGGCCAATAAGTGGGAGAGGGTGGGTTGGCAAGCATGGGGAGGGGGGAGGCAACAGGGGTTTGTTTTTGTTGTTTTTGTTTGTTTGTTTTTTTGAGGGGAAACTGGGAAAGGAGAAATCATATGACATGTAAATAAAGAAAATATCTAATAAAAAATTTTTAAAAAAAGATTTTTTCCCAATCTATTGGTTGTCATTTTGTCCTATTGACAATCCTTTGTCTTACAGAAGCTTTGCAACTCTATGAGGTCCCACTTGTCAATTTTTGATCTTAGAGCATAAGCTATTGATGTTCTGTTCAAGAATTTTCCCCTTGTGCCCATATGTTCAAGGCTCTTCCCCTCTTTCTCCTCTATAAGTTCCAGTGTATCTGGTTTTATGTGGAGGTCCTTGATCCACTTGGACTTGAGCTTTGTACAAGATGATAAGAATGAATCACTTTGCATTCTTCTACACGCTGAGCTCCAGTTGAGCCAGCACCATTTGTTAAAAATGCTGTCTTTTTTTCCACTGGATAGTTTTTTCCACTAGCTCCTTTGTCAAAGATCAAGTGATCATAGGTGTGTGGGTTCATTTCTGGGTCTTCAGTTCTATTCCATTGATCTACCTGCCTGTCACTGTACCAATACAATGCAATTTTTATCACCATTGCTCTCTAATACAGCTTGAGGTCAGGGATGGTGATTCTCCCAGAAGTTCTTTTGTTGTTGAGAATAGTTTTCACTAACTTGGGTTTTTTGTCATTCAAAATGAATTTGCAAATTGCTCCTTCTAACTCTGTGAAGAATTGAGTTGGAATTTTGATGGGGATTGCATTGAATTTGTAGATTGCTGTCAGCAAGATGGCCATTTTTACTATATTAATCTTGCCAATCCATGAGCATGGGAAATCTTTCCATCTTCTGAGAGCTTCTTTGATTTCTTTCTTCAGAGACTTGAAGTTCTTGTCACACAGATCTTATACTTACTTGGTTAGAGTCACACCAATATATGTAATATTATTTGTGGTATTGTGAAGAGTGTCATTTCCCTAATTTCTTTCTTAGCCTGTTTATCCTTTGAGTAGAGGAAGGCTACTGACTTGTTTGAGTTAATTTTATATTGAGCCACATTGCTGATGTTGTTTATTAGGTTTAGGAGCTCTCTGGTGGAATTTTTGGGGTCATTTAAGGAAATGATCATATCATCTGCAAGTAGTGATATTTTGACTTCTTCCTTTCCAATTTGTATCCCTTTGATCTCCTTTTGTTGTCTAATAGCCCTCACTAGAACTTCAAGTACTATGTTGAATAGATAGGGAAAGAGTGGGCAGCCTTGTCTAGTCCCTAATTTTAGTGGGATTGCTTCAAGTTTCTCTCCATTCAATTTTATGTTGGCTATTGGTTTGCTGTATATTGCTTTTACTATGTTTAGGTATGGGCCTTGAATTCCTGATCTTCCCAAGACTTTTAACCTGAAGTAGTGCAACTAAGGAATATCGAATGGCTGAGAAGCACCTAAAGAAATGTTCAACATCCTTAGTCATCAGGGAAATGCAAATCAAAACAACCCTGATATTCCACCTCATACCAGTCAGAATGGTTAATATCAAAAACTCAGGTGACAACAGATGCTGGAGAGGATGTGAAGAAAGAGGAACACTCCTCCAGTGCTGGTGGGAATGCAAGGTGGTACAACCACTCTGGAAATCAGTTTGGTGGTTCCTCAGATAATTGGACACAGTATTACCTGAGGACCCAGCTATACCACTCCTGGGCATATACCAAGAAGATGCTCCAACATGTAATAAGGACACATGCTCCACTATGTTCATAGCAGTCTTATTTATAATAGCCAGGAGCTAGAAAGAACCCAGATGTCCTTCAACAGAGGAATCGATACAGAAAATGTGGTACGTCTACATAATGGAGTACTACTACTCAGGTATTAAAAACGATGAATTAATGAAATTCTTAGGCAAATGGATAGAACTAGAAAATATTATTCTGAGTGAGGTAACACAATTATAAAAGAACACATATGGTATGCACTCACTGATAAGTGGATACTAGCCCCAAAGCTCCAAATAACCATAGTACAATTCACAGACCACGGGAAGCTCAATAAGAAGAAAGACCAAAGTGTGGGTGCTTCGGTCCTTCTTAGAAAGAGAACAAAATACTCACAGGAGCAAATATGGAGATAACATGTAGAACAGAGACTGAAGGAAAAGCCACCCAGAGACTGTTCCACCTGAAGATTCATCCCATATAAATATAGTTACCAAACCCAGACACTATTGTGGATGTCAAGAAGTGCATGCTGAAAGGAGCCTGATATGGCTGTCTCCTGAGAGGCTCTGCCAGAGCCTTACAAATACAAAGGTGGATGTTAGCAGTCAACCATTGGACTGAGAGTGGTATCCCTAATAGAGGAGTTAGAGAAGGGACTGAAAGAGTTGAAGGGGTTTACAACCCCATAGGAAGAAAAACAATATCAACCAACCAGAGCCCCCAGAACTCCCAGGGACTAAGCCATCAACAAGAGTACACATGGCTCCAGCTGCATATGTAGCAGAGGATGGCCTTATCATGCACCAATGGAAGGAGAGGTCCTTGGTCCTATGAAAGCTTGATAGATACCCCAGTGTAGGGGAATCGAGGGCGGGGAAGGTGGGAGTGGATGGGTAGGTAGAGAAACACCCTCATAGAAGCAGCAGAAGGGAGGATGTGATAGGGTGTTTCCAGGAGGGAGAGAAACCAGGAAAGAGGATTACATTTGAAATGTAAATAAAGAAAATATGCAATAAAAAACTAGAAAAAAGTGAGGCAAAGACCTCATTTGTAAGGAACAAGAATAGGGTCAGTTGTAGGTGGGTAATAAAAGAGAATCTCTTTTGAAAAAAATATCCTGCAGGCTTTAAGTTAAACCTGGGTAGGGACTTGAAAAATGAAAAAAAGTATTATAGGTTATAAATTCCCCCAAAGTGAGACTGTGTTACTATCTTATTTCAGGCTCTAGATCTAAGACACCCTGAATATGAATATTAGCTTTACCCACTGATACTTATATGACTTTATTTTGCAAAGAAGGAATAAAGAATCACAAAGTTGATACTTTGCCTCCAAAGTTTCTATTGGTTGGTCCATAAATCTCTAAAATCACATTGAGAAATATATGTCACAAACATTTAGTTAAGCCAACATAACACATGCTTATTCTTCACAGAATGTAGCTATGAAGATGGACATTATATTTATAGGCAGGAACATGATAATTCAAACCAGCATTTTCACTCAAAGATACTTTTACTGTTTATCTTCATTAGTGGTATGTACCCCTTAAAGATGCAACCAAACATCTCTTCTCCATATGGTTAACTTATACTTTTCTTTGGAATCCCTTCTATTTTATTTATCTATTAACATTGAATCATAAAGGTGTATTGATGTGGTAAAGATTTCTTAGGAGGTATGTGGGTAGAGTACTTGCACATTCACATATTCATAGTCCTCAAGTAGAATTTTTAGATTATTTAAATTGATTCTCTATATGAATTCACAACACAAGAAGAATCATGTATCTATCTTACATCAGAGATATATATTGAGATTTGAGCCAGGGTGGGTAGATAGGTTTGCAACTGCATACAACTTCAGAATGGTGATTTATTTATCTTTAATACAAATAAAATTTGGATTCCTGGTTATCTACTCCAGTGATTTTCAGAAACATTGGCCAAAGGAGCTATTAATCCAGAACATGTGGGTACATATTGTTTCTCCTTTGACTAAGACTCAAAGAACAAAGCAAAAAACAGGGTGGGAAGAGGAATCACTAATGTTAAGTAGTCTTGCTAGTAGAATTATTACAAACAAGAAAGCAGTCTATATCACAGAATGTATCATTGACAGTGATCACAAAATATTTGCTCTCTCTAATAAAGAATATGCACGTTAATCAATCTGCCTCAATGTCTGTATGATCCTTCTGAATAACAGAACCCAGTTGGTGGCTTAGCATGGACATTTGTCAAGAACAATAGAGTCAAACAGCCTTGGTGATAGTAAATATGTTTTATATTATGTTCATAGTCTCTGCCTGCCCTCATGTATACTACATGAATATTGTTTTTGCTGCTATAATAACACTAATAAAAATTCATTGCACAGGCAAAGTAGGAAAATGATGGATCATTACACATAGACATTCACTAATCTTAGGCCAGAACTCATAAACCATGAGTAAATATTGTGGTACAGCAGTACAATAGTCTAAACAGTCTCTAGGTATTAATTCCTGAAAACTTAATGTATTATCCTATATAGGAATTGGGTATTATCTGAATCAATGACCAAAAGACATTATTGTTTCTATCATAGAGTTAATACTAAGAACCAGAGGTAGAAGATAGAGTGCCTCTTTTCATACACACACACACACACACACACACATATGTTTATATACATATATATATATATCAACTCACAAAATTATATGAACTTATTTAAAGATTCTAGTAAACAAAAATATTACGTCTCTTTTATAGCACCCAACATTATTTCCCCCTGTAAGATGAGATCGAAGAAACAATCCAAAAAATATAAGCTATTACCATTGACCTAGTTGCCCATTAGAACTTACTGAGAAGAACCTGTCTAAGTTAGGGTTATATTGTTTTGGTGTAATATCATGACCAATGTAACGTGGGAGGAAAGGGTTTATTTGGCTTATACTTCCACATCAGTGCAGGAACTCCAACAGAGCAGGAACTTGGAAGCAGAAACTGATGCAGTGGTCATACTTACAGTCTTGCTCACCATGACTTGCTAAACCTGATTTGTTACAGAACCTAGGACCAACAGCCTTGGCGTGGGTCCACCCATGATAGACTGGACCCTTCCACATTTAGCACTAGTTAATAAATGACCCACAGGCTTTCCTGCAGTCTAATCTTATGGATGTATTTTCTCAAATGAGGTTTCATCCTCTTAGATGACTATTAGCTTGTATAAAATTGACATAAAACTACACAGCACAGACCTTATTGCTTCCTCCAAGCTGACTAAATTTTATAGTACCCAAAGGTGCCTTGCAGACTTCAACAAAATTACGTATCTGTGAACTTTGTGGTTAAAACAATGGCTACTGAGGCAAGACATGTCCATGGATGCAATAATGTCAATAGTACTATTGTGACAACAAACTGCTTTACAATTAGATTTAAAACTCACTCTTAAGGAAGAAATGCATACCCAGTACCATAAATCTGACCAAGAGTCTATATCTGAGAGTCTCATAAGTCCTAGAGATGAACCTACTACTATTGTTTAGCTAAATGTATACAGTATTAAACCATGTCCCAAATACTTATCTCCATACCCATAAATTAATGGATTTCATAGTTCTCATCAGATAAGCTTCTTTGTAGAGTAAGAAGTTTACACAAAGACTAATAACTGAACAATGTGTAGAGAGTATGGGTGGAGTATTTTACCATAGCTCCTCCTGCCAAGAGTCCAAGAACGTCACAGGACATGGGTGGGAATATTGTAAGAATAAGAAATCAGGAAGATACAGGATTTTCTGAACATGACAGTACTGCTGCCCTCATGAACTCATAGCAACTGTAGTTTTGGTGAAATTTTTCATATATATGAAGTCAATTCATATTCCAGGATCTAAAACATAAAAGCTCTTGAGCCCCTACCATTAGCAGAAGATTCCATTTACAGTTGATAGCTACTAGGAGAATAAGAGTCAGTTTGCTTTGAGAGTGTGGCCCCTTATCGATCTACCAATTGATGACCCCACATTAATTTATATGTGGGTATCACAAACTGGACTAAGTGGTTTATAGAAAGAAAGTAGATAAAGTTCTGATAGATGGTAGAATTGTAAATCGAGGAGTTATAGGGATAAGTGGAGTATAATATGCACAAAATACATTATCTATACAGAGTAAATTCTTTTTTTTGGGGGGGGGGGGTTCGAAACAGGGTTTCTCTGTATAACCCTGGCTGTCCTGGAATTTACTCTGTAAACCAGGCTGACCTCGAACTCAGAAATCCACCTGCTTCTGCCTCCCAGGTACTGGGATTAAAGGCGTGTGCCACCACTGTCAGGCTTAGAGTAAATTCTTAAAGAACTAATCAAATATTAAAATACTGAATCCTTGGATTTGTATGTTAATAATATTTGGAGGTAACTGTGATAGATGCAATTGATATCCTGACAGTGGCTAACCCATGATGGGAATGACAGCATTATAAAATGAGGGAAATTCAATCTACCACACTTAGTTGTTACGGTACTTCCAAAAGGGCATTCAATAGTGCTGCACTCATTTCCTATTTTGGACTTCCTAGTGCCAAAAATATAAAAAATAAATAAACTTAAAAATAAATTTTTTACTCACAAACAGTTTCTTATCACAACATATAAAGAAACAGAGTTTGGATGCTGACTTGAAATCAAAAGAAACCAACTACATAAAGGAAAAATTGCTGGAAGAGTTTTGTCTTTGTTGTAGCTTATCCATTTCCTCTTCTTGATCTGTCAATGCGCGTGCCACTATATGTGTGTGTGTGTGTATGTGATATGTATGTGTGTGTGATATGTGTGTGTGTGTGTACGAGCGCGCGTTAAATTTGTAGCATAGTTTCCTGTCTCCTATTTACAAAATATTCACATGAAATTGTGATGGAACTTAGAAATGAGTATATATCATCTCAAGATTCTGGACTGAGAGTTGTCTATACTAATCTGTAAGAAGTTGAGGTATATTAAACTACCATTTAAAATACCCAAACATGGCCGCTTGAGCCCAAACATGGCGATGTACAACAAGACAGCGCCACTGCAGATCCCAGACACCTGGCGGGAGCTGGCTGAGCTGGTTAAGCGGAAGCAGGGAAGCAGGAGCTGGTGGAAACACTTGCAAACTTGGAGAGACAGATCTATGCTTTTGAAGGAAACTACCTGGAAGACACTCAGATGTATGGCAATATTATCCGAGGCTGGGATCGGTATTTGACCAATCAAAAAAACTCCAATAGCAAAAAACGACCGGAGGAACTGGAAGTTCAAGGAACTTGAGCGGCTCTTCAGCAAATCCTCAGTCACGTTGGCTGCTGCAGTAAGTGCCTTGGCAGGGGTTCAAGGACCAGCTCATCGGAAAGAGGGAACCAGGCAGTGGAATGGAAAGCGATACTTCTCCAGACTTCCACAATCAGGAAAACGAGCCCGCTCAGGAGGACCCCGAAGACCTGGACGGCTTTGTCCAGGGAGTGAAGCCTCAGAAAGCTGCCTCTTCCACCACCTCAGGGAGCCACCACAGCTGCCACAAGAAACGGAAGAATAAAAACCGGCACAGTTCTCTGAGTATGCTGCCTTCAGATACGGGGAAACACTTAAAGCTCCTCAGTGCGAGCATTCCTTCGTAGGAACCTTCTGAGCACTGTTACTTTTGGAGTGGGAATGAGATGGGAGTGACACCAGTGGACAGAGAGGTCAAGTGTCTCAGGGGACTTAGTGGCCGGCCGCTCTGCCTGGGTTTGTATGCTACTGCTGGGCCTTAACTCAGAGGGTAATAAGTACCTAGAGCAAGGGGCTCTCCCCATCCTAGTTTTGGAAGCCCGAACACTGTGGGATCAAAGGGGTGTGCAAGGCTGTGTGGGGCTGGCTCCCTGTCCTCTGGTTGGCTAATGAACTATGTTGCTTTAGAAACCTGTGGGGTGTCTCCTCCTACACCTAAGGTGTTACACTGTGAACTTCACAGACCTGGCACTGTGGATATTACAGAATTAAACATAACTGGTTTGAAAAAAAATACCCAAACATACCAACTAAGGAAGGTATTACATATTTCTTTTTGGTTGTTGTATTAGGGTTGATTCTCTGTAGAAATTCTTTTATTACTTAATTTTTATGTGTATGTATATAAGTATAGAGATGTGATATGCATGCATATGTGGGTATATGTATGTGTATATATACATATGTGAGCACATATGCATTTGTATGTGTGAGCCTGTGAGTGTAAAAGCCAAAGCAAACCTCAGGTGTCATATTTCAGGAACTATACACTTCATTGATCTTTGAGACAGACTCTTTCCCTGGTTTGAGTTCAGAAAGTAGACCAGGAAACCTGGGTAACAAACCTCAGGGATCTACCTGTCTCTGCCTTCCTAGTGTTGGGATTATAAGTGTAAGTTACCATGGTTGCTCTGTTATGTGGGATCTGAATGTCAAACTCAGGTCCTCATGCTTGAAAGGCAAGTACTTTACCAACTTAGCTATTTTCATAGCCCTCGCTTACTTTTTAATTGAATATATATA
Source organism: Montemys delectorum (assembly GCA_019843815.1). NCBI lineage: Eukaryota > Metazoa > Chordata > Mammalia > Rodentia > Muridae > Montemys > Montemys delectorum. The sequence goes on along the minus strand of JADRCD010040860.1, from coordinate 5,495 downwards.
ATTAAAAATATACTTTTAAAAATATGTATATTATAGAACGTTTGAATTGAATTAATCAGCATATATTATCTCATAGACTTATTTTTATAATAAGAATATTTAACATCTCACCAATTTTCAAAAATATAATAGTTATTTAATTTTAGTCAACATATTGTTCAAAAGATCCCTTGAATTTATTTCTGTATCTTTAGACTCATCTCTCCAGCCTCATCTTACTCCCTAGTTCCTGTTGACCAGCATCCTATCCTTTATAACTATGAGGTAATCATTTTTAAATTTCATATGTAACTACTATCAGGCAATATTTGTCTTCTGTGTCTGTCTTATTTCATCTTGCATAAGGAATTGCTAGCTTCTCTATGTTGTTGCAAAAGACAGATACATATATATGTATAATTTTTTGTCATTCATTCACTTCTTCATTGGTACCTGGGGCTATTTCATAGCTTGGCTTCTATAAGTAATACCACAATGAACAAAAAAGTGCTGACATCTCTCTTTGGCATACTGACTTCATCTCTAGATATGACTCAACCAGTAGAATTGCTAAATAATGTGGATATCTATTTTTTGAGTTTGCAGGGACCATCCATACTGTTTCTCCTGAACAGTTATAATTTACATTCCCACCAGCTATATAGAAGTGTTTTTCATCAAAATTTATCTTTCTATGGTAATCATACTAAAATGTATGAGTAAATGTCTCAACGTTTTTGATTCACATTTATTTTGTGACTAGTGATTTGAAGTATGTTTTATGTCTACCGGCCACTTGTATCTTCTAAGATAGAATAAATAAAATGTCTACTATACAAATTGGTTACTTGCTACAGAATTATTTTCATTTCTTCGAGATTTAGAGTATTTGTCCCATTTCTGATACATGGTCTATAAATATTTTCTGGATATCTTTTCATCATCTCTTTTTCTTGTCATTTTCTTTCTGTGTAATATCTTTTCAATTTGTTTTACTTTGTCTGATTTGTTTTTGTTGGTTGTGCTTTTGGGCTTATATAAAAATTTCATTACCAAGACTAGTGTCATGGATATTTTCATTGCCTTTTTTTTCCAGTAGTTTTACAATTTTAGGCATTGTAGTTGAGTCTTTAATCCATTTTAAGTTTATTGGTATTTTGTTAAAAATACATTTTTTTGTGCAACTTTTTCTGGTCATGGTTTCTTCTTACTTATCACATTCTAGATCTTCTGTCTGTTTATCCACTCAACAGTATACCTTCTCTTTCTCTTTAGAAAAGTTAAAAAGGAAAAACAAAAACACATACATAGGTAAAACATACACACACACACACACACACACACACACACACACACACACACACACTGAGAGAGAGAGAGAGAGAGAGAGAGAGAGAGAGAGAGAA